>MU730642.1:76583-98220 GCA_026770625.1 Nicotiana glauca
ATTCACATCCGAGCCCTCTAACCACATAGTCAACTTCCGATTGACTTTTCTAAAACAAGCTTTCTTCTAAGAGGCTAAGTGCCTCATTTCCAACTAAAACCAACTCAATTTCACCCGATCAACTCAAATACCGATATTGAACATAAAGCAACACAATTTGGGGGAAACGGGGCGATAACTCACGTGACGACGGGCCGGGTCGTCACAGATAGGGGATGCGATTTAGGCCAGCAACAGCACTGAAGCACACAGGCTGCGGCGCTCACTGATTTACTTATGTATTAACTTTATGTAAATAGTGCTTTATGTAAATAATAGTAACAACTATCTTTTAACAACAACTTTATTTTAATTGCGTTTGAACAACAATTTTACTTAAACAGTACAACTCAAACACAAACCTTACAAACCTAATACAAAAACAAAGAGTACAACTAATGAAAGCACTTGACAAAAGAAACATGAAGATACACTACAACACTCAACACGTAAATGTCACTAGTTACGACCGCCTACTATTCTCTCCTTAATCCTCTCGAGCTTTCTTTCCAATTTCTTTTTCTCTTCTTCCACCTCCTTGATCTTCGCCTTTAACTCTTCAATTTCTTGCTTCGATTGGCGCTCTCTGTCCCACTTCCCATTACACACATCTTGAAGATGATACACCTGGTCTTTCTAGTATTCCTGGTCACATGGTTCATCAATCCATACCTTAAAATTGCATATAGGTACGTCGGGTTGTCTATAAAACTTGTTCATACACGCCCAGTAGCGGTGTCCAGCTTCTTCCCATTAATTGTACATCATGCTTTTGATTCCATAGTCGCACTTTGGGCAACGAAGGGGTCGTTGAGACATTTCTTAAAGAGAAGTTTGGTTTTATGGAAAATCTCAATTATAAGTTGTTGTTAAGTGCAGAAATTAACTCGAACGCGCTCGTTATTTATAGGCAAGATTTCAGATTGATCATAATATTATACTGCGAATTACAAATTGAATTTCTCTGACACGAAGTAGGGTTTTCACATGGTTTTCAGTCTTTTCAGAACGACATGACAACTCCGTAGAATGTAGTATTATACCACGAATTACATATTAAATTTACTATGACACGAAACAGGGTTTCCACATGGTTTTCAGCTTTTCAAAACGACATGACAACTACACAAAACGTAGTATTATACTGCGAATTACATATTAAATTTATCTGACACGAAACAGGGTTTCCACATAGTTTTCAGCTTTTTCATAACGAAATGACAACTCCGCAAAACGTAGTATAATACTGCAAATTATATATTAGACAACTCCACAAAACGTAGTATTATACTGCGAATTACATATTAGACAACTCAACAAACTGCATTTTTCTCATTAGATTTGCATTTTTCGACATAACATTTTAAATTTCGACATGACAACTTTACATTTGCATTTTTTGACATACCATTTTAAATTTCTTTGACACGAAATAGGGTTTGAACATTATGTATTTAATGACAACTACTCAACTGTAACAATATTTTTATTGAAACAGAATTTGAACATGAATTTTATTTGAACATGAAACACAAACACAAAAGCGGCAAATCTAAAGATACAAACAGTACAACTACTACAAACACATGACAAGGAAAACATGAAAATACACTACTACGCTTATCACGTACAAGCCACTATTTAATCACGATCGCGTAATACAATTCGCTCCAACCACTAGAGTTGCTCTTCCAGCTTTTTTTTCTCTTCTTCTGCCTCGTTGAGTTTGGCCTTCAATGCCTCAATTTCATCATTGGTTCGGCGCTCGCTTACCGCTTGGCTATTACATAAACAATGAAGCTCATAAATTCTTTCTTTGTAGTACTTCTGGTTACATGGTTCGTCCATCCAAACCCCAAATTCACATGTAGGCTTGCCGGGTAACTCCTCAAGCTTGTTCTTACATGTCCAGTAGCGGCGTGCACCATCTGGCCACCATTTGAACAAACTGCATTTTTCTCCGCAGTCGCACCTTGGGACATAAACGTTTTGTTCAGACATTTCTTATAGAGAAACTTTGGTTATTTTTAAGCAAAGAATATAAGTAGCATGCAACCGTTATTTATAGTTAAGATTTCACACAAAAATGCAGTATAATACTGCGAATTACATTTTAAATTTCTCTTACACGAAACAGGGTTTTTACATGCTTTTCAACTTTTTCATAACGAAATGACAACTCAACAAAACGCAGTATAATACTGCGAATTACATATTAAATTTATCTGAAACAAAATAGTGTTTTCACATGCTTTTCGGCTTTTTCAGAAGAAAGTGACAACTCAACAAAACGGAGTATTATACTGAGATTTACATATTTAATTTTTTCTTTTCATTCATTCAAGCTTTTGAACAACGCTTTACAACTTTTTAAGAACGACAAGACAATTGATAAAATACATTATTGTACCACGCTTTACATATTTAATTTATTTCATAACAAAATTTTTTTTATACCACATTCTTGCTCATGTTTACTAACACCCATTCCTCAATATTGCTCCAACCATATCAAAATATAACGTTAAGAAATAAGATGTAACAGGATTGTGGAAATTTATTTTATTTTATATATATTGAAACAAACAAAAGTACAGACATGTATTACAAAAAATAATACCAAAATAAAGGACTAGGGGTATCCTTGGTAGTTGGGTACATTGGACGAACTTGCACCAAGATTACCACCGGCACGCACACCATCTGAAGGACATTTACGACGGTCATGTCCAGTTTGAGAGAATATGCCACATTTACGCGCATAAACGGAATCACCAACATCCATTTGGTTCCGTATGCGCATTCTCTTTTGCACTTTCAGCTTGCGCAAATAGTCCTTGTTACATACCAACTTAAAAGGTTCCGGCGGTCAATAATGCTCAGCACCTAATGGATGCAACTTTCCACTATACGTGTCTACGTATGCAGCAACACTGTATTGCCTATCAATATAGTTTGTTCCCCATATCCAACTTGTTGAAAGCACTTCAACGCATGCGCGCACGACATGTAGTAGATGGTCCATTTTGCACATGAACATAACCTTCTATTTTCATTCACCGTCTGTAGATTATTCCCACGGTGTCCGTTGATAGCGGTCTTAACTTCAAAAACACCCCGTTCATGATCATATTGAAGAAATGAATGCCACTGTGCTCGCCTCCTGTACCTTTTAAATCTTGTCATGGGTATTGGCATAAATTCAACACCCCTGTCCATCAATGCCGATGCAGCTGCATACCTTTCAACAAACCTCTCTGCACTCTATTTGAATGTCATGCGGACCATGGCAGTGACAGGCAGTCCATGGGCAAACTTCAACAAGTCGTTGAGTGACTCCAACACGTTTGTAGTAAGGGCTCCCCATCATCTGCCGCCATCAACATGCAATGTCCACATTTGAAGCTCATGTTGCATTAACCAAGTATAGGCTCGTAGTTCTATCTGCCGGATCGCTTCCATGCGCCTCGTGAATTTTCACTGCAGTGCTCAGTTGCAGCCATCCATATTAAGTCATGCAAGGCCTTGTCAGGAAATTTCTTCTGGAAATTGGCATTCAGGTGCCTCACACAGTAAGGGTGGTATGCATATGGTTCATGCCATTCAGGCAAGTGACATACAAAACTTAAAATACCACCATGCCGATCAGATATCAAATAAATACCTGAACGTTGTTTGACAATGTGCTGCTTCAAGTGGTTCAAGAACTACGTCCACGTCTCTTCACTTTCGTTGGCACAAATGGCAAAAGCTAGTGGAAATATTTGTCCGTTGGCATCTACTGCAACTGCAATCAAAATCATAATATCATACTTTCCATAGACATGAGTACCGTCTATGGAAATTACAGGACGACAATGCACAAAACCATCAATTGCTGGTTTAAATGACCAAAACACATAGTTGAAAATATATTTCGGTCTGTCCGGACTCCGCTCACGCCTCTATTCAACAACAGTTTCGGGGTTAAAGTGTTGCAGTGCGGCCATATACCTGGGCAGATTTGAAAAAGACTTATCTCAGTCGCCATAAATAAGTTCAAAGGCACGTTTGCGATCGAGATATGCCTTTCTTTTGGTTATAGTACAACCATACTCCTGGTGGACGGCTGTAATACACTCTTTAATCTTAAACCTAATGGACAATTCCAAAAATGGAATCAACACAAGGGAAATCAAGTCCACATCCAAGTTGAAGTAATTCTCGTTGAATGTGTCCATTTCACATATGTGCTCGCTAATAAATTTACCCATTTTCCACAAACCTGATTTTTTCTTTGTGGCATGCAGCATCCAGTGACAACCCATAAACCAACTACGGCATACAACCTTGTATTTCTCCGTAGTTGACTCACTTACCGTCATCTCACGACACTCTCTTATACTGTAGATTTTTATTGCCCTAATTAGGCGAGCTTTATCGGGAAAATACATGCCCTTTGTAAGAACAGCTGGTCTAGACTCATCCCACATTTATCGGGGCACCGCACGGACTGGCAAATTATTTCGCCCGTGGGGACCTCAAGAACGAGTCCCAATCCTGATCCCGAGGCAATAGCGGCGCCTTCAGTGTACAGAGTCCATAAGTCGGTGTTAGAGGGGGGTACGACATGCCTCCAGTTCCGCCTCTTGCAGTATTTCTGCGCCGAAATCGGCTATAAAGTTGGCAAGTACTTGCGAATTAATGGCGGTTCTCGGCTAATTAGGCACACAGGCTGCGGCACTCACTGATTTACTTATGTATTAACTTTATGTAAATAGTGCTTTATGTAAATAATAGTAACAACTATCTTTTAACAATAATTTTATTTTAATTGCGTTTGAACAACAATTTTACTTAAACAGTACAACTCAAACATAAACCTTACAAACCTAACACAAAAACAAACAGTACAACTAATGAAAGCACTTGACAAAAGAAACATGAAGATACACAACAACACTCAACACGTAAATGTCATCGCTTAGTTACGACCGCCTACTATTCTCTCCAAAATCCACTCGAGCTTTCTATCCAATTTCTTTTTCTCTTCTTCCACCTCCTTGATCTTCGCCTTCAACTCTTTAATTTCTTGCTTTGATTGGCGCTCTCTGTCCCACTGCCCATTACACACATCTTGAAGATGATACACCTGGTCTTTGTAGTATTCCTGGTCACATGGTGCATCAACCCATACCTTAAAATTACATATAGGTATGTTGGGTTGCCTATAAAACTTGTTCATACACGCCCAGTAATGGCATCTAGCTTCTTCCCATTCATTGTACATCATGCTTTTAATTCCACAGTCGCACTTTGGGCAACGAAGGGGTCGTTGAGACATTTCTTAAAGAGAAGTTTGGTATTATGGAAAACCTCGATTATAGGTTGTTGTTAAGCGCAAAAATTAACTCGAACGCGCTCGTTATTTATAGGCAAGATTTCAGATTGATCGTAGTATTATACTGCGAATTACACATTGAAATTCTCTCACACGAAACAGGGTTTTCAACTTTTTCAGAACGACATGACAACTCCGCAAAACGTAGTATTATACCACGAATTACATATTAAGTTTACTATGACACGAAACAGGGTTTCCACATGGTTTTTAGCTTTTTAGAACGACATGACAACTACACAAAACGTAGTATTATACTGCAAATTACATATTAAATTTCTCTGACACGAAACAGGGTTTCCACATGGTTTTTAGCTTTTTCATAACGAAATGACAACTCCGCAAAACGTAGTATAATACTGCGAATTACATACTAGACAACTCCACAAAACGTAGTATTATACTTCGAATTACATATTAAATTTCTCTGACACAAAACAGGGTTTTCACATGATTTTCAGCTTTTTCATAACGACATGACAACTCAACAAACTGCATTTTTCTCATTAGATTTGCATTTTTCGACATAACATTTTAAATTTCGACATGACAGCTTTACATTTGCATTTTTCGACATAACATTTTAAATTTCTTTGACACGAAACAGGGTTTGAATATTATGTATTTAATGACAACAACTCAAGTATACCAACATTTTTATTGAAACAGAATTTGAACATGAATTTTATTTGAACATAAAACACAAACACAAAAGCAGCAAATCTAAAGATACAAACAGTACTACTACAAACACATGACAAGGGAAACATGAAAATACACTGCTATGCTTATCACGTACAAGCCACTATTTAATCACGATCGCGTACTACAATTCGCTCCAACCACTCGAGTTGCTCTTCCAGCTTTTTTTTCTATTCTTCTGCCTCGTTGAGTTTGGCCTTTAACGCCTCAATTTCATCATTGGTTCGGCGCTCGCTTACCGCTTGGCTATTACATAAACAATGAAGCTCATAAATTCTTTCTTTGTAGTACTTCTGGTTACATGGTTCGTCCATCCAAACCTCAAATTGACATATAGGCTTGCCGGGTAACTCCTCAAACTTGTTCTTACATGCCCAGTATAGGCGTGCACCATCTGGCCACCATTTGAACAAACTGCATTTTTCTCCGCAGTAGCACCTTGGGACATAAACGTTTTGTTCAGACATTTCTTATAGAGAAACTTTGGTTATTGTTAAGCAAAGAATATAAGTAGCATGCAACCGTTATTTATAGTTAAGATTTCACAAAAAAATGCAGTATAATACTGCGAATTACATTTTAAATTTCTCTTACACGAAACAGGGTTTTCACATGCTTTTCAACTTTTTCAGAACGAAATGACAACTCAACATAACGCAGTATAATACTGCGAATTACATATTAAATTTATCTGAAACAAAATAGTATTTTCACATGCTTTTCAGCTTTTTCAGAACGAAGTGACAACTCAATAAAACGTAGTATTATACTGAGATTTACATATTTAACTTTTTTGCAAAAAAAAAAATTCATTCATTCAAGCTTTTGAACAACGCTTTACAGCTTTTTAAAAACGACAAGACAACTGATAAAATACATTATTGTACCACGCTTTACATATTTAATTTATTTCATAACGGAATTTTTTTTATACCACATTCTTGCTCATGTTTACTAACACCCATACCTCAATATTGCTCCAACCATATCAAAATATAATGTTAAAAAATAAGATATAACAGGATTGTAGAAATTTATTTTATTTCATATATATTGAAACAAACAAAAATACAGACATGTATTACAAAAAATAATACCAAAATAAAGGAGTAGGGGTATCCTTGATAGTTGGGTACATTGGACAAACTTGTACCAGGATTACCACCGGCACGCACACCACCTGAAGGACATTTATGACGGTCATGTCCAGTTTGAGAGCATATGCCACATTTACGCGCATAAATGGACTCACCAACATCCATTTGGTTCCGTATACACGTTCTCTTTTGCACTTTCAGCTTGCGCAAATAGTCCTTGTTAGATACCAACTTAAAAGGTTCCGGCGGCCAATAATGCTCAGCACCTAATGGATGCAACTTCCCACTATACGTGTCTACGTATGCAGCAACATTGTATTGCCTATCAATATAGTTTGTTCTCCCATATCCAACTTGTTGAAAGCACTTCAACACATGTGCGCACGGCATGTGGTAGATGGCCCATTTTGCACATGAACATAACCTTCTATTTTCATTCACCGTTTGTAGATTATTCCCACGGTGTCCGTTGATAGCGGTCTTAACTTCAAAAATGCCTCTTTCATGATCATACTGAAGAAATGAATGCCACTGTGCTCGCCTCCTATACCTTTCAAATCTTGTCATGGGTATTGGCATAAATTAAACACCCCTGTCTATTAATGCCGATGCAGCTGCATGCCTTTCAACAAACCTCTCTGCACTTTATTTGAATGTCATGCAGACCATGGCAGTGACAGGCAGTCCACGGTCAGACTTCAACAAGCCGTTGAATGACTCCGACACGTTTGTAGTGAGGGCTCCCTATCGTCTGCCGCCATCAATATGCAATGTCCACATTTGAAGCTCATGTTGCATCAACCAAGTATAGGCTCGTGGTTCTATCAGCCGGATCGCTTCCATGCGCCTCGTGAATTTGCACTGCAGTGCTCAGTTGCAACCATCCATATTAAATCATGCAAGGCCTTGTCAGGAACTTTCTTCTGGAAATTGGCCTTCTGGTGCCTCACACAGTAACAGTGGTATGCATATGGTTCATGCCATTCGGGCAAGTGACAAACAAAACTTAAAATACCACCATGCCGATCAGATATTAGACAAATACCTGAACGCCGTTTGACAATGTGCTGCTTCAAGTGGTTCAAGAACTATGTCCACGTCTCTTCACTTTCGTTGGTACAAATGGCAAAAGCTAGTGGAAATATTTGTCCGTTGGCATCTACTGCAACTGCAATCAAAAGCTTAATATCATACTTTCCATAGACATGAGTACCGTCTATAGAAATTACTGGACGACAATGCACAAAACCATCAATTGCTCATTTAAATGACCAAACACATAGTTGAAAATATATTCTGGTCTGTCCGGACTCCACTCACGCCTCTATTCAACAACAGTTCCGGGGTTAAAGTGTTGCAGTGCGGCCATGTACCTGGGCAGATTTGAAAAAAACTTATCCCAGTCGCCATAAATAAGTTCAAAGGCACGTTTGCGATCGAGATATGCCTTTCTTTTGGTTATAATACAACCATACTCCTGGTGGACGGCTGTAATACACTCTTTAATCTTGAACCTAATGGACAATTCCAAAAATGGAATCAAGACAAGGGAAATCAAGTCCACATCCAAGTTGAAGTAATTCTCATTGAATGTGTCCATTTCACATCTGTGCTCGCTAATAAATTTACCCACTTTCCACAAACCTGATTTCTTCTTTGTAGCACACAACATCCAGTGACAACCCATAAACCAACTACGGCATGCAGCCTTGTATTTCTCCGTAATTGACTCACTTACCATCATCTCACGACACTCTCTTATACTGTAGATTTTTACAGCCCTAATTAGGAAAGCTTTATCGGGGAAATACATGCCCTTTGTAAGAACAGCTGGTCTAGACGCATCCCACATTGCTGACCGTAATTCATCATCATCCCTTATGAGGGCATCGACGTTAGGCATGCTTAGCAAATTATCAAGGTAGGGAATATTTCGCTCATGAAATGACACGTGGGACTCGTACACTCTTGGTCTTGCGGGAGGTGGAGGAACATGCTCCCTGGTCAGCTCACGTTCAACATTCACTTCCTCCTCCTCATCATCACCCTCATCATGGAAGGGTGTGTCATCTCCAGACTCATCTGCATTGTTGTCATATTCACTATCATCCTCCTGACTCTACGCATCTGCCAAATCACGAGTAAAAACGTCGTCTATGGGCAACTGTGTGAGGTCAGGAGCTTCAAGAAGCTCGTTTTCACTGCACAAAAAGAACAAAAACATAAGTTACCCAATACTCAGGAAAAATACTTTAGATATAGCTATATCACTTTACTTACAAATCGTATTATCTTGACGTTTCATGATGGATATTTTCATGTTGGTGATGACTCCCAGATGGACCACCGTGGTCCAATACTCCAGACCTACGCATATTCCAACTAGGGGCGGGGTCATAACTTGTAAAATTCAAATCCGGACGATACCCCTATAAAAAATATGAGTGTTAATACAAATCCAATTAAAACATGAAAAAAACATCGCTAAAGCGTAGTAAAATTGTAGTTTACCAGTCGTCTTGTTGATTATATAAAGTGGAAAAATTATTTTGTGGCTGCTCATTCGCCGGTGGTGATAAGTTAAAATCATGGCAAGCACTTTCATCGGTAATCTGTCCAGCAAAAACTGCTCCAGAATAATCACCCGATGATTGAGAGTTATCCCTGCTATGCATGCCCTCATTACTGGGAAAGTCTTCCACCTTGACGTACATTTCCAATAATTTTATTACAATAAATTCCCCGTATTCATCCGAAATCCGCAAAAAATCTCTATGAGTTTCATCATCCTCGATGTTAAACTCAGAATAATAAGCAAACCCCTGCGTGTCACTGAATAAGAAAATCTACCGGTTACTTTAAGGCTAACCGAACGCCTCCGCTCACTCATTTTTTTACGTAACAATGATACCAATGTATCGTACTCTATATTAAGCGGTAATTTAACATGACACTGTGGAGGTGAGCTATACCTCACAGATTTATTCTCCACCCCAACCTCACCCCCAATACAATGAAACCCTTATTTTTGGCACTTCAGACATTGTAAAAAAATGATTGATAAGGAGAAGAGAGAATAATGAAGGTATGTTTGAAGTTTAAGTATTGAATGAATTTTTATAAAATTGAAACGCCTATAAATAAGGCAAGTCCGAGCTTGGGGTGTAGAATTTTTTAAAGTAATTCGCGTATTATACTGCGTTTTATGTATTTGAATTATTGTTATGTCAGTTAATTATTATTGGTGGGGCCAAAAATCAGTAAAATCAGTCTAATTCGTAGCATTATACGGCGAATTACCGTAATTCGCAGTATAATATTACGAAATGCTATTTCAAAAATGAGTTGGGCCCATCTCAAGCAATTCGCAGTAATTATTTTTTTAATAATTCGCAGTATAATACTGCGAATTACCTATTAATGTAACGTTTTTTTAAAACATTAAAAAGTACTTTTTGTACAAAAAATCATCATTTAAGTTTCGGACTCCACATCCCCCTTCGCCATCTCTCCTTCTGTTTTCTGGTGAATTTCTTTTTTTGGGTTTTCAAGATGATGCAAAATATACAAAAGTCGATGAGTATTTTATATATATATATATATATATATATATATATATATATATATATATATATATATAAATAAAAATAAAAATAACAATCTTAGACAAGTCAGTTTTTCTTTATATATATATATAATAAAAATAACAATCTTAGACAAGTCAGTTTTTCTTTTATCCATGTTATTATATGTAGTTTTAGGGGTGTTGATGGTTTGGTTTGGATCGGTTTTTTCCTAAAATGAAACCAAATCAAGTAAGTCGGATTTTCAAATTCTAGAACCAAACCAAACCAATTAAGTCGATTTTTTCTCGATTCGGTTTATATCGGGTTTTATTGGTTTTTTGGTTTTTTCGGTTAATTGTTAGTTTTTTCTTAAATATAAGACATACACTACCAAACACATATTCCGGCGATCATATTTTCAAGGTAACACTATCGAATCAATCTCCCTTTGAGAAATCTATTATTTACTAAAATATATTGATGATAGTTGAATCAAATTGTGATGAATAATTTACGGCCTCAATTAAAAATATATTTTTTTAACATAAAATAGATTATTACACTTAACAAAAGAAAATTACCAATCATACTAGAATATAAAGGTAAAGAATAGTACTAAAAGTGCAAACGATTAATATTCACCATAAATTTTTGAAAACTTTGTATAAAAATTTACATATATTTAGGTGTGATAATAAATTTGAAATAATACTCCTACAGTCGGTTTGATTCGGGTTTTTTAGGTTATTTTTTGATTAAAACCAAAACTAAACCGAATTTGGTCGCTTTTTAAAATTCAAAACCAAAACCAAACCAAACCAAAAAGTATCGATTTTTTTAGTCGGCTTGATTTGGTTCGGGTTTTCGGATTTTTATGAACACCCCTAGGTAGTTTGGGCAAGCTTATAAATTGAACTTACTTTGAAAGCGTTTATCAAAAAATACTTTTGGTAAGAAATTGTAAAGATTAGGCTGCCTAACTCGGGTTCTGGAGCTTACTTCGTAGAAATGGCGTGGGGTAGCCACTAGTTAAGGTGATATTTATTTTTTATCTAGCAATTCTACTGTTGAGCAAAAATGGTCACTACTTTATTAAAATCAATATAAAAAGAAATTTTTACCCTTTCTTCCATTGCCTTTCTTCCCAAACCCTCGCTTCTCTCTCTGCATCGAACTTGAGAAAAACCCCCTGACAACATTAGCTACTGATCATCCTCTCGGACATCAATTATGTCCCAAATCTCAAACACAACATTTAAGACAGTGGAAAAGAGTGAGATTCAGAGAAAAAGGAGGGAAAAAATCTCTCTCAAAAGTCAGAAGAGAACGAGAAGGAGCTGACCATTTGATATAGAAAACAAAGAAAATGGGATTAATGGTTTCTAATTCCTTACTGCTTTTATAAGCCTCTCATTTTCTTTTGTGTCTGCTTTCAGGAGTTAAATTGCTTGATTTCAGTCATAATAATCACACCGTGGGAGGACGTGACTTTTGGTTTTCTAAAAGAAGTGACTTTTAGATTTTCTTAAACAACAGATAATTAGGAAAAATATGGTAAAAAGCCAAAAAAGTTGAGGACAAAGATAATTGTGTTAAGGACATGCAGTCCTTAACTTACAGTTACAAGTTCTAAAGTTAAGGACAGGTATACAAGTTCAAAAGTTAAGAACAGACAGTCCTTAACTTACAGTTACAAGTTCAAAAGTTAAGGACAATAGGTCCTTAACTTTGATTTTCAAGTTCAAAAGTTAAGGACAGACAGTCCTTAACTTACAGTTACACGTTCAAAAGTTAAGGACAACCAGTCCTTAACTTACAGTTACAAGTTCAAAAGTTAAGGACAATAGGTCCTTAACTTTGACTTACAAATTCAAAAGTTAAGGACGCTTGGTCCCGAAGTTTGAGTTCTAAGTTCAAAAGTTAAGGACATGCAGCCTTGAAGTCCTGAACTTAGAGTTACAAGTTCAAACGTTAAGGACATGTAGTCCTGAAGTCCTGAACTTAGAGTTCCAAGTTCAAAAGTTGAGGACATGTAGTCCTGAAGTCCTGAACTTAGAGTTCCAAGTTCAAAAGTTAAGGACATGTAGTCCTGAAGTCCCGAAGTTAAGTACAAAAGTTAAGGACATGAGCAGAAGGGTATTTTCGTCCGGACAGTTATAGTTTACTAAAGTAGTGGCTAAAGACTAAAGACATTTTAACGTTGGCTTAAAAGTAAATACATGTGTTATTAGTGGCCAACCGTGCACTTTCCCCGCTTATTTCTTGATAGGACTTGTGTTCAATTTTTGGTTAGGAAAACTATACAGTATAACCGCTCACAAATATAATAGCTGATAAAATATAGTATATATTTATTATATTTTGATATATAATAAACATAAAATATAAAAATATTTTTTATATATTTGACTAGCGAATGTAATTATTTTGTCAACCGTCCAAATGCATAACTTGCCCTTTTTGTTTATTCCAACAGGTAAAAACAATTTTTAATAGATTTGGGACTAGTCAAATTAAAGTGCTAAAAAGGTGAGGACGAGATTAATAATTTAATCAATTTTGTAGGACGTAAAACAAGCTTGAGAAAATAGCTAAGGAACCACCAGTACTTGTTATTTGACCTGATGTAAAGCTGAAAAATAGTACTCTCAATTTCATTTTGTATGGCACTCTTTAATTCTCTTTGTAGTATGTAGCGAAAATAAGAATACGTTTTCATATTTGTAAATTGTTTATCTTTACAATTTCAAAATTCTTAATAATATGCTCTCATAGCCTTGGAGTCCCTATGTCAACATAGAGACTGACAATTGTCCAACGTAAACACGTGGTAGATAAGATAACAGCCAATTACTTCAAGGATGGCCAAAGGGTTGTCATATGCTGGGAGATTGCAGTTGATTAGAGCTGTATTATTTGGCATTCAAATATATTGGTCTCAGCTATTTGTGCTTCTACAAATGGTTATCAAATCAATTGAAGCAACTTGTAGAAGTTATTTGTGAATAGGTCAGGCTACTATATCCAAGAGGGCCCTAGTCACATAGGAGAAGCTCTGTTTACCTAAATGAACGAGGGCTGCCTCTTGTGCTCTTATATAATCTTTGTCCTTTCTCTGCTTCTCGACTTTCTGTTATCAACATGAAATCTCCCTTTTTTGATAATTCATCTTCTAAAATCATTCTATCTCTGTTTGTCGTCGTAGCCCTATATCCTTTAGCTTCCACTTTACCATTAGATGCTTTTCTAGCTTCTCGAAAGGGATCCCTTTACTTAGAAAATGATCCCAATGAAGCCAATAGTGAGACAAAAGAAACCCTAGGATTGATTATTCCCTTAGGCCTCGACTTCATTACAAGAAGAAGCATTCAAGGTCTGTATGGAGGACATAAGACCAGAAGTCTCAAAGTCCTTGCTAGGAATTCCGGGTAGCTTTATATGGAGGTAGTCCTTCTAGAACCGGATCTTCCAGAAGCGGATATGGATTCTTTGAGGTAAGGAGATCGATGAGTTTTTAATCTTCCTCTTTATATATAAAATTACAGACATATAGTGATGGACGATCCCCTTCAACTTTGAAGCAACTTCCTTTGTACTTCCCTTCCTCGGGGAGGTAGCAAGCTGCTGTGTGCAAACTTCTATGGGCTCTGAGTCAGAATAAGGAGAAGCTATGGATTACCTAGGTACATACGAAATATATAAAGAAGAAGAACCTATTTACTATGGGTATCAAAACAAGCTTCTTGGATGGTGAGAAAAATATTTAATATGAGAAAGAACTGGCAAACTCTAGGAGCATGTCCTCAACTGATCAGAAAGGAAAATTTCACATTAAAGCTGCTTATAGTGCACTTAGAGGAGAGGTTGATAATGTCCCTTGGAAGAACCTAGTTTGTCACAATGTTGCATATCCTAAACATGTCTTTATATTATGGTTGGCTTTTGTGACGATCCGACCCGTCGTCTCAGGTGTTATTGCTCAGTTTCTCCCATTTCATGCTTCTTCATGTTTCGTTATTGGTATGTGGTGTGTTAGAGTTGATTTGGATTGATTTTGATAAGAAATGAGACACTTAGTCTCTTTAAGGAAAGCTTAAGTTGGAAAAGTCAACCGAATGTTGACTATTGAGTTAGAGGGCTCGGATTTGATTTCCGGTGATTCGGTTAGCTTTGGGGATGAATTGTGACATAGGAGCATGATCAGAAGTGATTTTGGAGACCCGGTGTAGAATTAGGCTTGAATTGGCGAAATTAGTATTTTGGCAATTTCCGGTTGATGGGTGAGATTTTGATCCGAGGGTCGGAATGGAATTCCGAGAGTTGCTGTAGCTTCGTTAGGTGATTTTGGATATGTGTGCAAATTTTTAGGTCATTCGAACATCGTTTGGTCGGGTTTTTGATCGAATGCGAGTTTCGGAAGTTTTGGTTGAACTTTGTCTTTGATTTGAGGAAAATTGATGATTTTTGATGTTAACAATGGTGATTTGATGATTCGAGAAAGTTTGAATAAAGTAATAGATCATGTCTGTGCTTTTGGTTGAGGTCCCGGAGGCCTCGGGGTGAGTTCAGGTGGTTAAACGGAGAGTTTGGAGCTTGTTGCATGTTTTGGAGTTTGCTGGTTCTGTCATTTCTGCATCTGCGGAAAAGGGACCGCATAGGCGGTTCCGCAGATGCGGCGGGGAGGTCGCAGAAGCGGTTCTAGTGGGGGCTTGATTCCGCAGAAGCAGACAAGGGTCCGCATAAGCGGCCTCGCAGAAGCGAGCGGTGAGGCGCAGAAGCGGTCGTGGCACTTAAGTGACTTCCGCAGAAGCGGAATAATTTCCGCAAAAGCGATAACCGCAGAGGCGGTATTGGATCCGCAGAAGCAAAAAATCAACCTGGGCATAAGGTTTAAAATATCATTTTTTCATCCGCGAGGGTTATGTATTTTCCACCATTTTTTAGCGAGCTTTGGGAGCTTTGAGGCGATTTTGAAGAGGGATTCAAGGAGGAATGATTAGAGATAAGTTCCTTGGCCTAAATTCACGAGATTATGTTAGATTTAACATGAAAATTGGTTGAAATTCATTAAAAAAGGGGTAAATCTAGGGCTTGAGTTTTTGATATTTTAAATTGGGATTTGATAGGTCATTTGAGCTCGGATTTGGGAGTTCTTGGTATGTATGGACTCGTGGCGAGACGAGAAATCCGGTAATGTGAAATTTATAATTTTTCGAGAAGTGGGCCCGGGGCTCAGGTTTAGCTAATTTCGAGATTCTTGATATTTTTCGATTGTTTTCAATTGGGTATTGTTCCCTTAGCATATTGTGATGTATTCGCTCTGATTTTGGTTAGATTCGACGCGCGTGGAGGCCGGTTTGAGGGGCAAAGGCGTCGCGAGCTAGAGATTTCACAGGTTCGAGGTGAGTAATGATTGTAAATGATATCCTGAGGGTTTGAAACCCCGGATTTCACATCGTAGTGCTATATTGAGGTGACTTGCACGCCGGGTAGTGGGCGCGGGGTAGAGCACCGCTGGGGATTGTGACTTGGTCCGTCCCGATTGATTAAATTACCGCGTATTTGATTGAAATTTATTTGTTATCACTGTTGTTTAGGCTGAGTGCCGTATTTGGGCTTCGTGCTAAATATTTGAACCCTTCGGGGATTATTTTCACTGTTTTTCCTTACTGTTTTTACTTATTACTTGAACTCAGTCATACTGTTTCTCCACTACTTTAGAACTCAGCCACTTTACTGAGATTGAGTCTTAAATGATAATTTAAATGATATTTTGGGCTGAGGACTACTGTTTTACTAGTGCTCGAGGGGCTTGTGATGATATTCTGACTGAGTGGGGCCGAGGGCCAGATGTGAGGATACACTGAGGGTGTGAGGCCTAGGGCCTGGATGTGAGGGTTATATATATGGATCGGACTGCACGCCATAGTAGTATATTATATGGATCGGACTGCACGCCGTAGTAGTGTATTATATGGATCGGACTGCACGTCGCAGTAGTATATTATATGGATCGAACTGAACGCCGCAGTATGTATATATTGGATTGGACTGCACGCCGCAGTGATATAGTGCTTGGGTTGTAGGAGCCCCTCCGGAGTCTGCACCCCTACAGTGAGCGCAGGTACCCATATGGATCGGGCTACACGCCGCAGCGAGCTATGGATCGAGCTGCGCGCCGCAGCGGTTATTATGTGATACTATTTCTGAGAGGGATTTGAGAGAGAGAGAGAGAGCCCGAGGGGCTGGTTCAGTTTGAGATATTGCCCGAGGGGTGAGCTTTTACGTGCTTATTTTGTATACTTATTGCCTTTTACCTGTTATACTGTGGTATTTGTGCCCGAGGGGCAGATTTTCTGTGCTAATCAGTACTAACTATTTTGAAACCATTTTTGTAATTACTGAAAAGACCATTTTCGAAAGAGATTTGAACTGAGCCAAAATATTTCTAAAGGTTTCACGATTTTACGATTTTCTCATAGGGTTGTACAGCTCTATATAGCATAATGGAGTGCCTTACGTGATTTCTTGTTGCTCAGTTATTATTTATTTTTATTATTCATTGAGTTGGAGTACTCACTTTACTCCCTGCACCTCGCGTGCAGTTGTAGGTACTGTTCACCCGGTAGTGGGTTATTAGCTGATTGAAGGTATTACTATTGAAGCTGAGCAGAGTGACCGCCAGCGTTCACGGCACCGGATTATTTCCTTTGGTTCTAAATTTTATTCTATATATTGTTGGCCCTGTAGTTGTATTTAGACTTCTCCAGATGCTCGTGACTTGTGACACCTCGGTCGGGTTGTGTTGGGCGGTAAATGTCGGCTATTAATGTCATTAAGCCGTATTATTCATTCATTTATGTTTATTAATTTTTAAAAAGGGGCATTGTTGTTCTGTTGGCTAGCCTTGTCTTCATGAGAGGCGCCATCACGATCGGGTTTGGGAATTGGGTCGTGACAAGTTGGCATCAGAGCCTAGGTTACTAGGTCTCACGAGTCATGAGCAGGTTTAGTAGAGTCTCGCGGATCAGTACGGAGACGCCTGTATTTATCCTCGAGAGGCTGCAGAACCTTTAGGAAAGCTTTACTTTCTTGGAATTATTATCGTGCGTACTTGATTCAGCTTGAGATATAACTCTTGAAATTCCTTCCAGACGTCTGTATGCGCACATGAACGCTCAGTATTGTATGTGCTTTGATGGCTTGTGATTCCCCGATCAAGGGGCGAGATGTAATCTCCGTGAGTTTGATGTTGGGTCATTCTGGAGGACTTGAGGCCGGATCTTGCCTATGGCTTGAGCACTGAGGTGCTGATCGTGTGAGCAAGTGTTTTGAACTTATATGTTCGGTATTGTCGGTATTAGCCAGAGTGGCGGTTTGGTATTCATGTGATGAGTATGTTAGTACTGCGAGATGTAATTATATGACTTGATAGTGACAAAGAAGTCTGCTGGATAATAAATGGACTGTTAAGTAATTCGTTTCCTATTGTTGTTTGATGTGTAGCCCAAATATGGGCGCGTGAAGGATATTTTCGTATCTCCTAGTTGGGAAGTGAAGTGCATTGCATGCGACAGTATGAATTCAGACTCGAGAAGACTAATGACTGTGTAACGTATATGATGGTGGAAGGTGTGCTGAAATACTAAATTGAGGTGAAGCAGGTGGGTTATCTCCTGCGGAGTGGACTCAGCTGATGTGGGGATAAACGCGAGGTTTGTAAAGGATTTCAGTATTCGGGGATCTGTGTTTTCATAAACTAGCAGATGATTTGAGTTTAATCTCACTAAAATATTGTGCCATCATTAGAGTAAAAGTATTATGGGTTATTAAATGTGTCCTGATAGATGGCTTCGAGCCAAGTTGGGGAGGTTGTTGTTGATTAGTTGATCGCACGGTTATGTGCTATGTTGTTTCCGTTTCGAGGTATGCTGGCGGATCAGTCCTGGTTGCAGAAAATGAGCCGAGGATGGCACGAGTGAAGCAAAATTTTGATAAAGGTTATATGGTGCTTCATAGATGTGAGGAAATAATAGGATGTCTTGAGCTATTGTTGATAAAGAATGCTCAGTGTATAGAAAAGGAAGATGTTCGTTTGTATTGGAATGAGATCATATCCTACGGTGTTCTAGTGCTAATAAGGCACGAGTGGTTCTATTCGTTAAGTCAGGTAAATTGCAGTTGGAATAGGAGTGAATGACTCTCGAGAATGGTTTTATTATGTTCGAGATTTTGCATGCAATAATCAGGTGTCTAAGGTGGTGTATGTGGTTAGAGACTGTGTTTCCATTAGGAAGAGATCAAGACTTGTGGTATTTTATGCTAATTATGGGATTCTATGTATCAGTATCTGGGAAGTAATGGTAAGGAATTCCGATTCGCAGGAAGTTCTTCAAGTAAAGTATTCAGGAATGTGGTATTTCTGGGAAGCATTGAGAGAGTATTCGGTGGCCTATGGGTCTTAGACAGTGTGGTCTTATGTTCGAATCTCCTGTGGTGAGCCTGGATTGAGGCATTGTGATGCTGCAGCAAGGAAGAAATATCAAGTGGATGATGAATAAAAGGAGAAATTTGATAGACGGAATAGCTTGATAATAGACCGAATTGATATGGTAAGGGTATGATTAATTCTTTGTATGTGTTCGAGGTAATGAGATTTTACAGGCATTTTGCAGCAATGCTCTTGGGTATTGACGGCTTGCTCAGCTTGATTTAGATAGAAGGATTCAGTCCTGGCAGTTTAGCTTGTACAAATGGAGTTGGCAGAGATGTTCTTGTTGGGTTTTACCGTGGTTTGAAGATGAGTACATTTCTGTGACGACCCTGCCTGTTTTCACGTGAGTTACCGCCTCGTTTTCCCCATATTATGTGGTTCTATGCTTCAATATCAGTATTTGAATGAATCGGATAGAATTGAATTGGTTTTAGCTGGAAATGCGGCACTTAGCCTCTTAGAAGGAAGCTTGTTTTGGAAAAGTCAATCGAAAGTTGACTATCTAGTTAGAAGGCTCGGATGTGAATTTCGGTGATTTGGTTAGCTTCGGGGGATGATTTGTGACTTAGGAGTGAAATCGGAATTTATTTCACAGGCTCGGTGTAGAATTAGGCTTGAATTGGCGAAGTTAGAATTTTGGCGAATTTCGGTTGATAGGTGAGATTTTGATCCGAGGGTCGAAATGGAATTCCGAGAGTTGCAGTAGCTTCGTTAGATGATTTTGGATATGTCTGCAAATTTTCAGGTCATTCGGACATCGTTTGGTTGGGTTTTTGATCGAATATGCAATTCGGAAGTTTTTAAGAAATTTAGGCTTTGATTTGATCATAATTTAGGATTTTGATGTTAACGTTAGCATTTTGATGATTCGAGCAAGTTTGAATAAAGTATTAGATCATATCTGTGCTTTTGGTTGAGGTCCCGAGGGCCTCGGGGTGATTTCGGATGGCTAACGGGGATTTTTGAGTTGGAAAATGCAGCAGAAAAATTGCAGAGAATTTTTGTTCTATGTGATCGCATAGGCATCATTGCGATCGCATAGAAGGTTTGGCAAGGGGATCAATTTTGCTCTATGCGATCGCATAAAGGGCTGTGCGATCGCATAGGCTTGGGAGGATGGTCAGTGCGTTCGCGTGAGTAGTAGTGCGATCGCATAGGAGGAATTTTGGGAAGATGAAATTTGTGCTATGCGATCGCAATGGTAGTGATGCGATCGCATAGGGTTAAAAATACCTGGGCAGAATGCTTTTAAGGGTTATTTCATCCGCGATCCATTTATTATTTCCACCATTTTTACTCCGCCAGAGAGCTTTTTGGTCGATTTGAAGAGGGTTTTCGACGGGTATTGATTGGAGGTAAGTCTCTTGACTTAGAAACATCATTTAATTGAAGAATCAACACCTAAATTCATGGAATTTGAGTAAAAAGGGAAGAACTAGGGCTTGTGTTTTCTTAATGAGAAATTGGATTTTGAAGGAGCATTTGAACTCCAATTTTGATAAAATTTATATGTACGGACTTGGCGAGACGAGGAATCCAATGATGTAAATTTCGGAATTTTTCGAGAAGTGGGCCCGGGGCTCGGGTTTTGCAAATTTTTTGAATTTCGATATTTTTCGATTGTTTTCGATTGGGTAATATCCCATTTGCATATTGTGATGTATTCGCTCTGATTTTGGGTAGATCTGGCGCGCGTGGAGGCCGGTTTGAGGGGAAAGGCGTCGAGAGCTAGAGATTTCACCGGTTCGAGGTGAGTAATACTTGTGAATGATATCCGGAGGGTTTGAAACCCCGGATTTGCACATCATAGTGCTGTGTTGTGGTGACTTGCACGCCAGGTATGAGCGTGGGGTAGAGCACCGTTGGGAATTGTGACTTGGTCCGTCCCGGTTGTTGAGTTTACTGCGTGATTGACTGAAAACTACTTGATGCTATCATGATTTGGGCTGATTGCCATGTTGTGGGCTTCGTGCAGATTATTTGAATCCTCCAGGGATTGATATCACTGTTTTTTCATTACGTTGCATATTATTTGATCTCAGTCCAAGGTTTTAAATATAGTTTTGCAAACTCAGCCATGCTTCTAAGTTTTGAAAACTTAAATGACATTTTAAATGTATTTCGGGCTGGAAACTTCTATTTTGTAAATGCCCAAGGGGCTTACTATATTATTTTTTGGACTGATTATAAAGTGACTTGAAACAGTGGTAACAATGACACTGTATGTTATACTTGAAACAGTAGTAACAATGACACTGTACATTATACTTGAAGCAGTGGTAACAATGACACTGTAATATATACTAGGAACAGTGGTAACAATGGCACTGTGTGATATAAATTGGTCAGGTAACAATGG
>MU730642.1:112349-145821 GCA_026770625.1 Nicotiana glauca
ATTATATGGATCGGACTGCACGCCGCAGTAGTATATTATATGGATCGGACTGCACGCCGCAGTATGTATATATTGGATCGGACTGCACGCCGCAGTGATATAGCGCTTGGGCTGTAGGAGCCCCTCCGGAGTCTGTACCCCCCAGTGAGCGCGGGTACCCATATGGATCGGGCTAGACGCCGCAGCGAGCTATGGATCGGGCTGCACGTCGCAGCGATATATGGATCGGGCTGCACGCCGCCGTGGTTATTATGTGATACTGTTTCTGAGAGGGATTTGAGAGAGAGAGAGAGAGAGAGCCCAAGGGGCTGTTTCAGTTTGAGATATTTCCCGAGGGGCGAGCTTTTACGTGCTCATTTTGCATACTTCTTGCCTTTTACGTGTTATACTGTGGTATTTGTGCCCGAGGGGCGGATTTTCTGTGCTAATCAGCACTAACTATTTTGAAACCATTTTCGTAATTACTGAAAAGACCATTTTCGAAAGAGATTTGAACTGAGCCAAAAACATTTCTAAAGGTTTCACGGTTTTACTGTTTTCTCATAGGGTTGTACTGCTCTATATAGCATAATGGAGTGCCTTACGTGATTTCTTGCTGCTCAGTTATGATTTATTTTTATTACTCACTGAGTTAAAGTACTCACTTTACTCCCTGCACCTCGCGTGCAGTTGCAGGTATTGTTCACCCGGTAGCGGGTTATTAGCTGATTGAAGGTATTACTATTAAAGCTGAGCAGAGTGACTGCCAGCGTTCACGACACCGGATTATTTCCTTTGGTTATAAATTTTATTCTGTATATTATTGGCCCTGTAGTTGTATTTAGACTTCTCTAGATGCTCGTGACTTGTGACACCCCGGTCGGGTTGTGTTGGGCGGTAAATGTCGGCTATTAATGTCATTAAGTCGTATTATTCATTCATTTATGTTTATTAGTTATTAAAAAGGGGCATTGTTTTTCTGTTGGCTGGCCTTGTCTTCACGAGAGGCGCCATCACGACCGGGTTTGGGAATTAGGTCGTGACAGCTTTACTGGAAAAATTGAGAACTAAGGATGTCCTACTCAGATGGGGCATGAGGCTTGATGGTGATTGTGTTCTGCGCAGGTCCTAGCATGAGGCTTCTCTACACTTATTCTTTGAGTGCACTTGTTCAAGAACTTTCTGGCAGAATATATTGAGATGGTTGAAATGGAAAAGAAACATTATGCCATGGGAATCAAAGTGGCAATGGTTCAACAGAAAGCAAGAAGGAAGACCTCTCAAGAAACTTTACTAAAAGCCTGCTTTGCTGCTGTAGTGTATGCCATTTGGATCGAAGAGAATACTCGAGTATTTCAAAATAGAGTTACAAACATGGAAACAATGATGCATGATCTGAAAACCTCTATGTGCATTAAAGTTAGGAGTAATAGGAAGTTGTTTGAGTTTTTTGTACGGATAAAATCGGGTAAAGCCGAGGGTTCCCCAGACAGAGCTCGAGGGGGACAAATGATGCACCAAGATTTGGACATTCCAAACATGAGAGGAATCGAGCTCGAGCAAAATAAAGAATCGAGGCTTAAGGGAAGATGGTTAGAGAGAATGAACAAGGGGCCGGAATATCCGCCATCAATCAGATATTACGTCATGAATCTCGCCCGATATCAACTGCAAATCAAAATTTACTGGAATATAAGGATTTCTACCTTATTTGGATTTGTACTAGGATTGAAACTCCCCTTTTATATAACGGGGAGAACCTTTTCATTTTTCATCCACTATGGCACGTATATCAAAACAATAAAGTTAATTTTTGTCTTCTAGCTATTGCTCAAAGTGTTCTTGAGCTGCTCATTTCTTTAGTTGCAACCGAACCCATGTCGAGGGCTCGACCGGAACCAGTTTCAGCGTTCAACTAAAAGTCAAGCTCAATTGTTCCATCATATTTGGTTTGATTGTTTTGTTTCTCTTTAATTTAATTATATGTTGTTCGTAGATCATTCGTGTTAAATTAAACCACGTATCCTTTAAACCGAGTATACATTTAATTATTACTTATTTTAAGGGTAAACAGTTTGGCATCCACCGTGGGGACAAGGATAATAGTGGTGATTTAATACGAATCTCCATAACACACCCTATTTTACACTTGCTTTTTGAAGTTTGATTTCAGGTCTATTCAAAATCTCAAATTCCTAGTCTGCTCACTTTAACGTTGACGCCGAGTCAGGCCACCCCGATAAAAATAATAACATGGTACCAAGCAATGGCGTGTCCCCTGTTGACCCTAATGTCATTAAAATGGCTGACCCAGTCGACACCAATTCACAAATTTCCATCAATATCAATCTACCAACTGATCCCGAAAATAGCATTCGCGGGACACCGCGGCCATCAGCTCGAGAAGCGCGCGAAGGGGAAGATGATGGAGTTAACATATGTTTGATTTTTGAAATGTTACAAGCCCAACAACTGAAAATAGCATAACAGAGTCAAAATCACACACAGAACACGGCTGAACTAGAGCAGGTTGGAGAAGATGCTCGGAGAGAAGAACAGATTATCACAGAACTAGATGGATTTGGACTCAGAGAAACTTCCATGGTGATGAAAATGCTGGAAGCTCTAATAAATGGGTGGATTCCGGTGAAAAGAAGATAGAATCAAATGACAAGAAGGTGACACTTACAATTCAAGGGTTGATTCAGATCCCAGGAGCGCCTCCATTATTGAAAGGACCGGATTCAAAAACGTTCATTCAGAAACCTTTTTCCTCGAGTGCGGCACGAAGCCAATTCCGAAAAGGTTTTGAATGCCCGATATACCCAAATATAATGGGATAACGGATCCAAATGGGCATGTAACCTCCTACACGCATGCAATAAAAGGCAATCACCTTGAAGATGACAAGATCGAGTCGGTGTTGTTGAAGAAATTTGGGGAAACCTTATCCAAATGAGCGATGATATGGTACCATAACTTACCTCCAAACTCTAATGATTAGTTTGCTATTCTTGTAGAAGCCTCCATTAAAGCCCATGTCGGTGCTATCAAGGTTGAGACGATTAAATCGGACTTGTTCAAGTCAAGCAAAGGGATAACAACATTTGAAGGGAGTTTGTGTCGAGAATCCAGATGGAACGGATGGACCTACCCATGGCTGCAAATGATTAGAATGTTCAGGCATTTTATTAGGGACTGAACCCTCGAAGTTCCGTTGCTTCTCAATAATTGAAGCAAAACATGGTAGAGTACATTGCAGTTACTTGGGACGATATTCACAACAGATACCAGTCAAAGATTAGAGTCAAGGACGATCAACTGGGAGCTCCCTGGGGGTCTGATTTCCCCAATAGATTAAATGACAGGTCAAGAAGAATCATAGATCAGGAGCAGAGGCCACCCCGAGATCGATACCAACCATACGACTTAGATAGAAGGGTAAACAGACCCAGCCGCCACCTAAACAGGAACGATAGGAGAAGCGACCAAGGTACTAGAAACTGAGGTTTGGTGGGTGGAAATGGTTTTGGCAGATCCCTCGAAGGTAGAGAATCCTCGAGACTACCAGTATATAACTTTAACGTGGATGTAATGAGTATAGTGTCGTCCATCGATTGCATCAAGGAAACCAAAAGGCCAAGGCCACTCCAGATCACTTGATATGTAGATATCATGGTACTCACAGTTATAGGATCGAGGATTATCGGCAGATAAGGGAAGAAGTGGCTCGTCTATTCAACAATGGGCATCTTTGGAAATTCCTAAGTGAGTGATCCAATAATTATTTCAAAAACAGGGACGCCAACAAACAAATTGAGCAAGAAGAACCTCAACATGTGATCACCATGATCATTGGGGGAGTAGATGTCCAACAAGGGCTAATGATAAGATGTACCAAAGTTTCTATCACAATGGAAAATCACACTCGAGACTAGGTTTCGAAGGGGTCCATCTCGTTCAGCGACCAGTATGTTGAGGGCATCATTGAACCTCATGTTGATACCCAATTTTACCATCATAATTTTTTAAATAGAATATATGTTTTGTAAAATAACATTTTGCATCATTACTTAATTTATAAGATTTATACAAATATTTTAATAATTTTTAGATCTTTAAAACTAATTTTCTTGCATTTAAATTACTTGAATATTTATTAATTATTCCTTAAATTATTTTATGATGATATAATTATCCAAATTTATTATTTTGCATCCACATATATGTTTCATAATATTTTACTTTATTTTATATAATTACATTTGTATTTTATGCTAATTATATAATTTTGCAATAATAAATTGTATTTTACAATTAATTGTACTTTGTCATTTTAGTTAGAGTCAAAATAATTTCTTCTAATGTTATAACGTTCATCTATTATTTTAAAATGTTAAGTTGCACAAATAATATTTTTAACTATTTTATTAAATTATTTTTTTCTTTAATTTCTTGTATTTAAAATCCAACCCAATCCCCAAGCCAATTTTCGGGCCAAATAAGCAGCCCAGATACCCCAAAACCCTTGACCCAATAACTCTAGCCCAAACCAAACGACTCTTGTGACCAACCCGGTCGGAACCCACTTGCAACGACCCGCTCCGCCTTCTTTAAAATCCTGGCCATTGATCTTAAAAGATCAACGGCCCACGATCAATACGTTACTTTTAATTACCTCATCCTCCTAAACCCTAAAGCCTCACTTGTCTCTTTACAACCTCCCTCACACCCTTTCTTCTCCCCTGAGATGAAAACCCTAGCCGACTCGGAAGATTCTGCTTTGCCCTTTCCTTGTGCGCGTTCATACACGGATTTCGCTTACCTTATGTGTTCTTCTCGCTCAGTTTTGTTGACTTTCATTACCAGCCTATCTAAGGCAAGGACGATTTTCTTAAATCAAGTAGATACAAGCTTTGACCATATAAATTTGGATGTAATCTTGGCTTTATACACTTAGAAAGAGGAAATGCCCTTTTGATTATTGCAAGTCTCTATTGATTTCTTCATGATTAGGGCTTGTGAACGATTTGCCCCAAATCCGACTCCAACTAAGGTTTGAGATTTCTATCTCCTTTACTAGCTCGGGTTTGCATGAAATATATTCCTTCCTTTTTTGTGTGTTTAATTGATTTTTTCCATGTTTTTGCTTAATCGTCTACTATATAAACCCATTCCCCAGTTTCCCTTAAAAGGACCTTATTACTGCTATTACTCTCGCTATTCTCTTCTTTCACTCACTCAGTTACACTCGAATACTTTCTGAAATTGTTGAATTCTTTGCCGGCTAAATGCCAAGGCCATAATACTATTAAATAACCTCTAGTGCAAGCATTGCTCAGAGCCCTTCTCGAGGATCTTGTGAACTATGAAGCATCGGGGACTTGGGGTTCCATTGTCTTTTTTCAATTGCTGCTACTGAATCACTACCGATATTCTAAGTTTCTCATTCTTTTGCTCGTTTAACTTTGCTACTGGTTAATGTCCTTTACTCTTATAATTTTAATTATCTTCCTTTTGGTTTGTCTATGACATGTGTGTTCTATGCGCAAACATTGTTTGAACTTTTGTAAGTAAGCATGATTTAGTTTTCCTTGCTATTCATGAATCCATGGTATTTTGTTGGTGTATGCTTTACTACAATTTATTATCTTAACAATGCTTTGCAGTTCCATGTTCTCTAGTATTTGAACTCAGTAGGGTTAAACATATATAATATGCTCTCATTATGTGAATGGATTTTGGTTTTCATAAGTGATACTTGTAAACTAATGTGTGTTCCCTACCTTATCCTATATCTCTGTGATAAATCAATGCCTGTGTTTCAGACCTTGTTGAGTTATTCTTGCCCAACCTGCTAAGTTTCTAAGGCTTTACTGATTAGCTAAGGCATGTTTCCATGCCATTTAAGTTCTAATGTATGTTTGATTTGTTAATTTTATGACTTTAGATTTGCTTTTAGGGCAATTTCTATGTCTGCTTCTTCTCTTATGTCTGGGTAACTGATATGAGTTATTATGCTTGCCTGTCCTGTTCCTCTTAGGTTGATGAAATCTCTAGATTTTGGCGTTGTAGTGGTTTGTTATAGAGCATGCCACTAAGTTATTGATGCACTTCTTATGATCATGTTAGGCTCCTATGTCAGAAATCTTCATGTGAAATTGCTATCCCTCTTACTATAGCTAATGTGATTAAGGCTCACATGTCTAATTTTTTTTTTTGACTACCTATGGCTAATATCTTTTGCTAAACTTGATTTCTAGAAACTTAGCATGTGTGTGTGTGTTTACCCTTTAGACTTTCTTCTTAAGCCCTCCTAATGTGTGACTGTGTTCAGCATGAGACACCATTTCCTTTGTTGAATGCTTGCTTAATATGGTGTTAGTTTGCTATGTCAAACTTGATATGCTAAAGATGTCCACCTATTTAGCATGTTCAAGACTTCTTGTTTGACCAATCTTGTTTCCTTAGCTTCTAAAAAAAGTGATGATATGTTTATGTAATCGTGTCCCTATAAGGTATTATTACTAATAGACTTTAGAGTTGTCAATTGGTTGCCATGTATGGTTCCTCTATCTAAGCCTGGTACGAGTTCATGTGTGGCCCCGGGTTGTGTAATTGATACACTCTCATGTTTGAGGTGTGCTTGGATTTGATTATGCTGTTCGTATGAAAAGTGAGCTTGCTCAAGACCCAGACAGTACTGGGTTATTTCTCTTTTGGGCCTGCTCTATTTATTAGGCATATAGTCTTTCAGTATGTAATATTTGCACTTCTATTCATTATTTTGGGCCTGTAATAATTTACAAGCAAAACAAATGGGAAAATTAGTAAAAGGGGGGATATGGTACTTTAATTCTCACATGAATGGATAGAAAATATGCCTATAGGATGTATGTGGTCTATTTGCTATTTTCCTTACATGCCTTTAGTTGCATGTGTAGAAAGCCTGCCTATAGGAGTCACGCACACACTTCACATAACTTCTCAAGACATGTTAGTTAAAGTATTGTCTATACCTGTTTCCATGTCTACTATTGTGCACACTTAGACAACATGCCTATAGGACGTAATAGCACATGCCTTACTAATCTAGATACCATGTTTATAGGATTTCAAATAACCAATTGGTCAAATTGCTTCTATTACTTTAGTACACTGCCCATCTACATATTATAACAATAGGATTCTAATCTTTAATCGACTATTTCCGTTGTTTTCATTACACTGCCCCGCCTAGATGACATGTCTATAGGAATAAAATGTTATAAAATCAGCTTAATTGTCAATTGTTATAAATCCTGCCTATAGGATGTTGTTGCGCACATAAAAACTATTTATGAGATCAACATTGTTAATAATAGAATCTCAAAGCTGTGTCACTGCCTAATCACGCAATTGTTAGGAACCATGCCTATAGGAAATTACGTCTGCCTAAGGTACACGCTTATAAAATCAGCATTAGTAATCTGGTCACTCGTATCGCTTTATTGCCTCACCAACCATTAGAAATCATGCCCATAAGACTTGCAATGTTTTAAGCTGCCTGTACGCTGCTTATATAATACTAGAAATCGGAATCACATAGAAATCCTGCCTATAAGACTTAACGATTAACACCATGTACTGCCTAATCTAAATGTCACGCCCAAAACTGAGGGACGCGACCGGCACTCGACCGAGTAGCCCCAGTCAAGCGGACTTGGGCGTCCTTCCTATCCCACGTGTTACCACGTGTTTTCATTACTCCTTATTCAAGTGAAATAGCCATTTATAATGTAAACACCTTTTTACGAGATATACATAACATACATGGTTACTTAGCATGGTTTACAAGTTACACTGCCCAAATACAAAATACATAAGTACATAACCCACACTTCCTGTCTACAGAGCCTCTAGGGATACAAAAGAGTTTTACAATACTTGCCGGTAATAAGGCTCCGACTATACCTTACACAAATACCAAAATAAGACTCCGGGAAGAAAAGCGGCATGAGCCACGCAGGGAACCGAGAGGTAAGGGGCTCACCAATACAGCTGACGGAAAGATGGAGGAGGTGCTACTATCGGTGGACTGCAGTACCTGCTATATAATATCTAGAATCATAACAAGAATGTAGCGCCCCCGGCAAAAGGGACGTTAGTGCATTTGAATTGTACTGGTATGTATGAACAAACTTTACCCCAAGTAAGATCAATCAATACATAGATAACAAACAGTAATAGAATCAACAATCAAATGCACATGAAAGGAACAACCAAAGCCAAACAAGTTTCACAATCTCTCCTTTTCCCCTTTCAACATTATTTCATCACATCAATGATTTCACAACTTTCACATATTTTCATTTCAATAGTGATTTCGATCACTTTTCCACCCTTATTACCTCAGCCACCCTTATCATTATAACCCACACCTTATTACTTTGTGTTGCGGCGCGTAACCCGATTCCACCGGACAATCACATTTCACACAATCAACAATAGTTCACAATTCAATCACATGGCTTCAGGCCATCCAAAATATCATTTCACAACAACAATAACAATTTCACAATAAGTTTTCATTAACCTTAGTACCATTTCCATCATATCTAACAGCCCGCATACAATATGAGTCACGACGATAATTTTCCACGACAAGCCACACATGATATTACCACAGTTATTTCAATTACGATTTCTTTCTATCATTTATTACACAGCCCTTACCACATAAACACATTCACACACACACCTGGTTTGTTGCCATTTATTCACACCATCATATCGGAACTTATAACCAACAATGTTCAAGACATATAAATCACAAAAATTCATAAAATAGGTCATCTTGCCTTAACACCCGTGAAACAACCAAAATTCACAAATAGTTCACATAAATAACACGTACCAATTTATCGTACACCAAACAAGGGTGACTTTACAAAGGTTAAAGTTAGCCATACATACCTCAAATTCGCCCCTTAATGATACTACATTGTTTCAATACACTTAAGCAACTTCAATCTACAATACAACATTCAATGGAACAATATTAGTAACAAATTCCATAACTTATGCCATTTAGGCACATTATCAAACATATTGTAGGTATAAATCTTTTCATCTCATAACCGTAGTATTAGTTCATCCAACTATCACCGTTAACCAACAATTTATTCCACCATCATTCCTAACCAATTTATAACTTCCAACAACATATGTATGGCCATCCATTCACACCCAACCAACAAATCCTATCAAATAATCACCCTTTCAATCTCTACAATATTTATGAATTTATATTGAGAACTTATGGCTTCCAATCACCACACCAAGAGTTTCATCACTTAATTCATACTCATATTCCCATAATAACTCCATATATATAAGTCTAAGGGTGAAAGATTACCTCTTATAGACCAAATCTTGAAATACAACCTTTGAGGTGTTCTTGAGATTTTGAAGAAATCCAATCAAAACCATGTTGTGACTAGTGATTGATAAGTAAAATCACCATAAAAACACACTTAAAAACTAACCTTAGGTGTACAATTGGATGCCTTAGTCAGATTGGGGGTGGAGAGGATGCCCTAGTTTTGAAAAATGACTTAAATCCTCAATTTTGCCATCGTTAGGTGTATTTAGAGGTCTGGTACTAGCGCGTCCGCGCTAAGGCTGCGCTAAGTCCGCGCTAAGGGGGCAGAATACTCGCAATATGCGCGGTCGCGCATCTGACACATGCCCAGTAAAATGATCATAACTTTCTGTCTACACCTCTAAATGACAAACGGTTTGATGCGTTGGAAACTAGACTCAAAGATATTTAATTTGATAGGTAGTTATTCAAAAAACTCCAAATATACATGTAGATATGCTCGTCCAAAGTGAGATCTTGAGCATACTCATTTATAATTTTAGTCTATTATGAAATTTTCCAACTTGGCTTAGACTTAGGCTCCCCCTTTAGACCCCAAATCACTTATAATATGATTTATACATGCATTACCATATCCAATTGATATCCATTATATCATAAATCCTCATTTTCACACAAAATAAAATAATTAACCTACCTTGGCACCTCGAAATCTTGAATTACTTAAAAAAAAATTTTGGGGATTTACATTCTCCCCCACTTAGGATCATTCGTTCTCGAATGATAAGTGGAGTCAATCCGCAGATACTTAGCTTAATTTATCTCTTTTCTCACACATCTTTGACTACCAAATTTTGACTAACTCCCAAATTTTTCAGAAATTTCGGCAGAGTTTTCTTTGTAATTAGGTCTATCTACCTGTTAGAGAACCCCCGAAGCATATTTCCAAGCACCATTACACAGTTTCGGTTATCCCTACAATTGGTATACAATTTATTACCTCAACAACTTGTGCATATTCAGACACTTTAAACAACTTACACGTAGCTCATTCTCGTTACACCACAAATTGCACACGGTTCAACCAATGCCATTTACTTGCACACAACTGGGTCACTTCAATGAGCCCCATACAATTCAATCACTTTAACATGCCAGAAGTGCTTCAATTAATCATTACCAATCTACACTATCATTAATCATTTACCTACCATATAAGTTTCACAAAATTTTCATTTACTTCAAGGGTTGCACATTACTTAAATAGCGACAACATTTGCAATTCGGCACACATTGGGAAGTTACAACAATAAGGCAATTTGGGGAAAATGGGGTGCTTTTGCACAAATCTGAACACTACCTCAAATTGCTTAAAGACAACCGTTCGCACGATCACTACTAGACTTGTTCGAACAGATGGGGATATTTCTCTTTCATTTCTTTTTCTGCTTCCCACGTGGCTTCCTTGACTTGTTGACTTCGCCGCAATACTTTAACTGAAGCAATTTTCTTATTTCGCAATTTTTGAACTTGCCTATCAAGAATAGCAACCAGAACCTCTTCATACGATAAGTCTTCACTCACCTCAGTAGTCTCAATAGGCATAATGGCGGATGGATCTCCAATCACTTTCTTCAACATAGACACATGGAACACCGGGTGCACTAATGACATCTCAAGGGGCAATTCCAGCCTATAAGCCACCTGTCCTATCCTTTGAGCGATTCGATATGGCCCGACATACCTTGGTCTCAATTTACCTTTCTTCCCAAATCGCCTGACTCCCTTCATAGGAGATACCCTTAAGAACACCCAATCTACTTGGAATTCCAATTCTTTGCGACATATGTCCGTATAGGATTTCTGGCGACTCTAAGCAGTTTTCATACTCTCCTGAATGACTTTAAAATTTTCCATAGCCTGATGCACAAGATCTGGACCTAACAGTTCTGCTTCACCAACCTTGAACTACCCAATCGGAGATCTACACCTCCTTCCATACAATGCCTCAAATGGGGCCATCTGAATGCTAGCGTGAAAGTTGTTATTGTAAGAAAACTTGACAAGGGGCAAATGGTCATCCTAACTAACTTTGAAAGCTAGAACACAAGCTCGAAACATATCTTCAAGTGTCTGAATAGTCCGCTCTGCCTAACCGTCAGTCTATGGATGGAAAGCCGTACTGAGATTTACTTGAGTGCCCTAACCTTGCTGAAATTTCCTCCAATAGTTCGCTATGAATTGAGCCCCTCGATCCGAGATAATAGAAACTGGAAAGCCGTGAAGTCTGACTACTTTCTTGATGTATAACTGAGCATACTGTTTTGCAGTATTGGTGGACTTGACTGGCAAAAAGTGAGCTGATTTCGTGAGTCGATCCATGATTACCCAAATTGAGTCGAACTTGCGTGTAGTGAGCAGTAATACTACCACAAAATCCATATTGATAATTTCCCATTTCCACATTGAAATTTCTATTCTTTTTAACAATCCTCTAGGCCTTTTATATTCGACCTTCACTTGCTGACAGTTCATACATTTTACCACAAAGTACACCACAATATTGGATTTTCCTTGGTGATATAGAATATCGATGTCGTAACCTTTGAGTAACTCCAACTATCTTCTCTTCCTCAAATTAAATTCTTTCTGTTTGAAAGTATATTGAAGGCTCTTATGGTGCGTGACTATATCCACATGGACCCATACCAACAATGGTGCCAAACCTTTAATGCAAATACCACTGCTGCAAGTTCTAACTCATGTGCTGCATTTTCCCCCCATGATTCTTGAGTTGCCTAGAGGCATAAAATATCACCTTAACACATTGCATCATTAATGGAACATCTTTATCATATTTCTCTTACATAAGACCTCCCAGGAATTGAGTTCTACAATAATTTCCCTGATATGGTTATAATCTCCTGTGAATACTTGCACCTAACTCTTCCAAATGCTCAACCGAAGACATTACTAAATGAGTTTTCTCATATGACCTTCTGTCTCAAATTAATAACACCTGCTAACTTGCACACATACCCTGATAACACCATCCTGCATGACATTGCATCAAATGTAAGGTAATATTGTGCTCCGACTTTTCTTAGCCAACCTCTTCTCCCTATATGTGCCTTGTAGAATTTCTTAAACCGCACTACTTCACCTGTGAATATTCTCACGATCCCTCTTTACGGTTAAACATCACCCAAAACACATATCAACACCCTTTATATGTATACAATTTAGGAAGAGTCACTAGCCCAAGAAGGGCATTCTCTGAAACGACTTTTGGTTTTACTCTTAAGTGTAAGACTTAGTCCACCTGAAAACTTGCAACCTTCCACATTTGACCTATAGTTTCTAACAAGTATAATATCCCTTCACAAACGTTACTCTTAGTTTCTAGGATAGTTGACCTTATCATTCACATTGCCATGTGTGAAGAGTTTACCTTCCTTAACTTTCCACCTTCTTGGGGTATTAGTTGTCTATCATTAGCATATCTTTTCAGAGAGTCATGTTACCTATTATCTATTTTCTAGACCACGCATGTCTTCAACAAAATATTCAAACATCATAGCTACATGGTCTCACTTTTGTTTCATTGTATTTAAGTGGCCTCCCGATGTCCTTTCCTCCTCCACTTGGGGTGAATGTCCCAGATTTCGACACAAGTCTTGAAAAAAAAATTTTGGCAACTTTTGGTGATATATGTCTCATATCTCTATCCCTCATATACGTATATATATATATATATATATATATATATTCGACTATTGGGGGAGATTTAAGTCACCATGGTATTAACCTCATAAGTTCTTTACTTTTATTCAGTCACACAGTCTTGGGACTCCAATTCCTCATGTCAATAGCCTTTAGGAGTGTAATACAACTTCGTATATTTCTGGATTCTTATACAGTTCGTATTATAAGGGTCTTCTCATATTGGATTCAATTAAGTCTCCTTTCATAACTTCTTACCTCATGTGAGAGACTTACACTCTCATCATTAATCTCTTGGTCATGTCTCCCATATATCGCGTGCTTATATAACCAATTTTCTTTCACACCTTAGGATCATTTACATACTTCTCATACTACCCACATGTGCTATTCAATCTTACGCCTCATTTATCATATCGATGCCTCTTTGGGCGGGTAATCACTTTTAACACTTTTCTCAAATAAAGTATGCTCATGGTACTATTTACTTATACTATATGTCCATACCATTCATTCAACAAGATACATGTGTCATCTCTTTAATCTTCATATCTTTGCCCATTGGTCATGTCATATGACAATATTACTTGAAATAGACGAAAGAGCATTTAAACTTACCTTGAATCTCAACGCACGAGTTAGAAAACAATCTCATAGTCAAGCTTTATCGCACGATCTGGAGTGTTGAAGAATGGTAACATTCCTAAATGTCCATGTAGCCTCCAACTTATAGATGTGGTCGACAACACACCGATAAGAAGGACTTTACTAGACACGGCTCTGAGACATCCTAGGATACTTTAAAACTTGGATCTGATACCAAGTTTGTCACGCCCCAAAACTGAGAGACGCGATCGGCACTCGACCGGGTAGCCCCATTCAAGCGGACCTGGGTGACTTCCTATCCCACATGTTACCCCGTATTTTCATTACTCCTTATTCAAGTGAAATAGCCATTTATAATGTAAACACCTTTTTTCTGAGATATACATAACATACATGGTTACTTAGCGTGATTTACAAGTTACACTGCCCAAATACAAAATACATAAATACATACGGAGCCTCTAGGGATACAAAAGAGTTTTACAATACTTGCCGGTAACAAGGCTCCGGCTATACCTTACACAAATACCAAAATAAGATTCCAGGAAGAAAAGCAGCATGAGTCACGCAGGGCCCCAAGAGGTAAGGGGCTCACCGATACAGCTGACGAAAAGATAGTGGAGGTGCTACTGTCGATGGACTGGAGTACCTGCTCTAGAACCACCTACAATCATAACAAAAATGTAGGGCCCCCGACAAAAGGAACGTCAGTACATTTGAATTGTACTGGTATGTATGAACAAACTTTACCCCAAGTAAGATCAATCAATACATAGATAACAAACAGTAATAGAGTCAACAATCAAATGCACATGAAAGGAACAACCAAAGCCAAACAAGTTTCACAATCTCTCATTTTCCCCTTTCAACATTATTTCATCACATCAATGATTTCACAACTTTCACATATTTTCATTTCAATAGTGATTTCGATCACTTTTCCACCCTTATTACCTTGGCCACCCTTATCACCACAACCCACACCTTATTACTTCGTGTTGCGGCGCGCAACCTGATGACAATCACATTTCACACAATCAACAATAGTTCACAATTCAATCACATGGCTTCAGGCCATCCAGAATATCATTTAACAACAACAATAACAATTTCACAATAAGTTTTCATTAACCTCAGTACCATTTCCATCATATCCAACAACCCACATACAATTTGAGTCACGATGATAACTGCCCACGACAAGCCACACATGATATTACCACAGTTATTTCAATTACATCAATTACAATTTCTTTCCATCATTTATTACACAACCCTTACCACATAAACACATTCATACACACACCTGGTTTGTTGTCATTTATTCACACCATCATATCAGAACTTATAACCAACAATGTTTAAGGCATATAAATCACAAGAATTCATGAAATAGTCCATCTTGCCTCAACACTCGTGAAACAACCAAAATTCACAAATAGTTTATATTGGGAACTTATGGCTTCCAATCACCACACCAAGAGTTTCAACACTTAATTCATACTTATATTCCCATAATAACTCCATATATATAAGTCTAAGGGTGAAAATTACCTCTTGTAGACCAAATCTTGAAATACAACCTTTGGGGTGTTCTTGAGATTTTGAAGAAATCCTATGAAATCCAATCAAAACCATGTTGTGACTAGTGATTGATAAGTGAAATCACCATAAAAACACACTTAAAAACTCACCTTAGGTGTGCAATTGGATGCCTTGGTTGAATTGGGGGTGGAGAGGATGCCCTAGTCTTGAAAAATGACTTAAATCCTCAATTTTCCCATCCTTAGTTGTATTTAGAGGTCTGGTACTATCGCGTCCGTGCTAAGGCCGCGCTAAGGGGGCAGAATACTTCGCAATATACGCAGCCGCGCTAAGGCCGTGCATCTGACACATGCCCAGTAAAATGGTCATAACTTTCTGTGTACACCTCCAACTGACGAACAGTTTGATGGTATTGGAAACTAGACTCAAAGAGATTTAATTTGAGAGGTTGTTCTTCACACAACTCCAAATATACATGTAGATATGCGCATCCAAGGTGAGGTCTTGTGCGTACTCATTTACAACTTTAGTCTTTTATGAAATTTTCCAACTTGGCTTAGACTTAGGCTCCCCCTTAGACCTCAAATAACTTATAATATGATTTATACACTCATTACCATATCCAATTGATATCCATTATATCATAAATCCTCATTTTTACACAATATAAAATAATTAGCCTACCTTGGCACCTCGAAATCTTGAATTACTTAGCAAAAAATTTCCAGGGCTTTACACTAAAAATCTGTGAGTGATCATGTGCTGTTGTGCTTATGTGTGGAGGCTAACTTGAGCCTTTTATTGCTATTATGTGCAGTCCTACTTATTTTGAATGTCGCTTAGTTTTATTATTTTGAGCATCCTAAGTAAAGTCTAGAACCACCCAAATAGAGGTCCAAAGCCTCCTAGACCATAGGTATGGGACGGGTAGTGCACGCATAGGGTACAACCTGAAATTAAATTAGAACGCTTTTAGGTAAACAACTTCAACATAGTTATTGGTTAGCAGGAGATGATAGTATGTTCCTGCTGAATAATATGAGCAACTCCTACCTAAAGGAAGTTGTGAAGTATTATTTATGTTGCACGGGGTGATCCTTTACGCTAAATAACTTAGGACCCCCCCCCCCCCCCTTCTTTATATACTTGATATCCACCCTTAGTTGTTTAATATAGTCCAATGTAGTTGTATCCTTGTAGTCATATTAAGATTTGTACCTGTTCTCATATGTTATAATAAGGCTTTTCAACTTCTAGTCTCTCTTTATTCATTTGATCACCTAGCCTAATTACATAATCTACATAGTTTAAACATTGGCCGGGACCCACAGTTATGGACCTCGAAGAGTGCCTAACACCTTCTCTTCGAGGTAATTTGAGCCCTTACCCGATCTTTGGTGACATGGACTAGTTAAAACGAAGTTATTTGCAAATAAGTGCCCTAACGCACCATTAAATCATTAGGTGGAGACTCTTCTCTTTTAATACCCATTTAAAATGAGTTGTCACATGTCGAAACCTGCTTTTGCGAGAAAATGGGCTGCACACCTCATAATGATACATTGGTAAAATCCGTACTTATTAATAAATCTCAAGTTAAACGTGTGTTAATTGATCCAAGTAGCTCAACCAACATCATCCGATGGAGAGTCTTGGGACCAAATCGTACTGGCATTTAGAATATTAAACGGGTTCAACATGGCATGTGAGACAACAAAGGGTGAAATAACCCTATCGATAAACACAACCGGGACCACCCAGGAAATAAAATTTAATGTGATTGAGGGGGATATGAGATACAATGCCTTGTTTGGGAGGCATGTGTCCACAGCATGAGAGCGGTGCCTTCGACCTTGCATCAGGCGTTGAAGTTTCCAACTTCATGCGGAATCAAAACAGTCTATGGGGAACAACCGAACACAAAGGATATCTTCGCTATCGAGGAAGTGATCCTAGTGTCCGCACTCACAACATCTAAAAATGAGGGGCTAGTAGAATAGAAAGGCACCAAACAACAATCATCGATTTTAACCCCGACCGAGCAGGAGAAACAGGAGGAACACTCAATGAATGAGGAAGATGACTTTGAGGTTTCGAGATCCTTCACAGCACCCGATCATGTCGATGCCTCCAAGTCGACGATCGAGGAACTAGAATAGGTCATATTGATTGAGTATCTACCAGACAAAAAGGTATACCTGGGCACGCGGTTAACCCTTGAGTTTAGGAAAAAACTTATTGATTTCCTTAAAGCTAATACTGAGTGTTTTTCCTGGTCCCACTTAGATATGACAGAGATACCGCCGGAGGTGATAACTCACAAACTGAGCTTGGATCTGAAGTTCCACCGGGTCAAACAAAAGAGCAGATTGCAGTCCGAAATCAAGCACGCATTCTTCAAAGACGAGGTATCTAAACTTCTTGAAAATAGGTTCCATTCGGAAGTTAAATACCCGGATTAGATAGATAATGTAGGGGTCGTACCTTGAAAAGGAAACAAGCTTAGAATGTGTGTAGATTTTAAGGACTTGAACAAGTCATAGACGAAGGATTCGTTTCCTTTGCCTAACATTGACCGATGATCGATACAGCGACTGGGCACGAGATGCTAAGTTTTCTCGATGCCTATTTCGGGTACAACCAAATACGGATGGACCCGGGTGACCAAGAGACGACTTCTTTTATAACTAAATTCGGCACCTATTGTTATAACGTGATGCCATTTGGATTAAAAAAAATGTTGGTGCCACGTATCAACGCCTAGATAACCGAATGTTCGAGGAATAAATAGGAAAATTAATGGAGGTTTATATTGACGATATGTTAGTTAAGTACCTGCGAGTAGAAGACCATTTGAAACATTTGCAGGAAACCTTCGACATAATGAGGAAATACAACATGAAGCTGAACCCAGAGAAGTGTGCCTTCGGAGTCAGTTCAGGCAAGTTCCTCGGTTTTATGGTGTCTAACAGAGGAATAGAGATCAACCCGGATAAGATAAAACCCATAGAAGATATCACCGTAGTTGACAATGTCAAGGCGGTACAGAGATTGACCGGTCGGATAGCCACATTTGGGCCGATTTATTTTGAGGTCATCGGACAAAATCCACTGATTTTACTCATTATTAAAGAAGAAGAACGACTTCTCTTGGACCCCAGAATGTCAACAGGCTTTAGAAGAACTCAAATGATACCTATCAAGCCCTCATTTGCTACACACCCCGAAGGCGAATGAACAATTGTACCTTTACTTGGCTATCTCTGAGGTAGCGGTAAGTGGTGTCCTGTTCCGGGAAGAAGAAGGTACACAATTTTTTATCTATTATGGTAGTAGAACACTGGGTGATGCCGAGATAAGGTATCCACACTTAGAGAAATTAGATCTCACCTTATTAAGTGCATCTAGGAAACTAAAAATTGTACTTTCAATGTAACCCCATATGTTTCATAACCATGTATCCGCTAAGGCATGTTATGCATAAACCCGAGCTCTTGGGTCATCTAGTAAAATGGGCTATAGAAGTAAAAGGGTACGATATTGGGCACAAACCCTTAACTGCTATAAAGTCACAGATTTTGGCAGATTTCATGGCCAACTTTATGACGGCCTTTATCCCCAAGGTTAAGAAAGAATTATTTCCTTCCTCGGGGACTAGCTCGGCGGTCTGGACCCTATTTACAGATGGTGCTTCTAACGCGAAAGGGTCCAGGTTGGGAATTGTACTAAAACCATACATGGGTAATGTAATAAGACAGTCTATTAGAAATGTGAAATTGACTAACAATGAAGCCGAATATGAGACTATGATTGCAGGTCTAGAACTGGCTAAGAGCTTGGGGCTGAGGCGATCGAAGCCAAGTGCGACTCCATCCTCGTTGTTAACCACGCCAACTGGACATTTGTAGTAAGAGAAGACTGAATGCGGAGGTACTTGGATAAGTTGCACGTGACATTACATCAGCTCAAGGAATAGACACTACAACATATACCCCGAGATCAGAATAACGAGACCGATACGCTGGCGAATCTAGGGTCATCAGTTGACTCCAATGAATTCAATTCCAGAGCGGTAGTGCGATTGATAAACTCGTTGATAGAGGAAGGTCATGCTACTCAACGATCTTGACTTGGTATTTGAGAAACAAATACATAGACTACCTTCAGAAAGGGAAATTGTCGTCGGATCCCAAAGAATCAAAAGCCCTACGAACTAGGGCTGCCAGGTTTAGCCTAGTTAGAGGAATACTATACTGGAGATCGCTCTTCGGAGCGTTAGCAAGGTGCTTGGGTCTCGAGGAGATCGACTACGTAATGAGGGAAGTAAACGAGGATACTTGCAAAAACCATTCAAGAGTGGAATCCTTGGTTAGAAAATTGATCAGAGTCGTTTATTACTGGAAGGAGATGGAAAAGGATGTGAAATAATTTTTTCAAAAGTGTAACGATTGTCAAAGGCACGCCCCGATGATCTACTAATCGGGTGAGATGCTTCACTCGATCCTTTCCCCTTGGCCGTTCATGAAATGGGGAATGGACATCATGGTTCCCTTGCCGTGGGCACCCGACAGAGCCCAGTACATCTTACTTATGACCGATTGCTTGTCTAAGTGGGTCAAAGCCAAAAATTTTGAGAAAGTTAGGAAAAGGGAGGTCATCAACTTCATCTGGGACATATTATATGCTGGTTTGGGACACTATCCGAGATCATATGTGACAACGGGAGGCAGTTCATCGGTGACAAGATTAATAAGTTCTTCGAAGACCATAAAATCAAAAAGATTCTATCGACCCCTTACCACCCAAGTGCAATCGGTCAAGCAGAGTAAAAAATACAACTATATTGTAGAACCTGAAGAAGAGTTTGACCGATGCAAAACAAAAGTGGAAAATTTTGCCCGAGGTCTCATAGGCATATCGAACAACTTCGAAGTCGAGTATCGGTGAAACACCGTTCTCTCTAGTCTATGACGCAGAAGCTTTGATTCTAATAGAGGTAGGAGAATCAAGCCTAAGATTCCAATATGCTACGGAGACGTCAAACGACGAGGCCATGGCCACAAACTTAAATTTAGTGGACGAAAGGTGAGAAGTTGCCCTAGTCTGGTTAGTGGCTCAAAATCAACAAATGGGGAGATACTACAATCGAAGGGCAAACCTTCGACACTTCCAAGTCGGGGACTTGGTACTGAGGAAAGTTACATTGCATACAAAGAACCCGAATACGTGAAACTAGGCCCGAACTGGGAAGGACCATATAGAGTAACCAGTATAATCGAGAAAGGCTCATATCAGATCGAGTTTGGAAATAGTGTGAACCCACGCAACAACTGGAATGTGGAATAATTAAAGCGGTACTACTGCTAAGGTATGAACACAATCTTCTTCGTGGTTTATTATGCTTTGAACTAACTCGTGCAGGTACTCAGTCGAAGTCAAATCTAAAGATTAGGTCTGAAGGCATGTGTTGTACTTTTTTTTCCTTGGACCAATTTTTTCCCAAAGTGGATTTTACGGCAAGGTTTTTAACGAGGCAACAGTAAGCGTGCTACCCTAGTTTTGGAGACCGGTCTAAGATCGTGTACTGCAGATCGTCCGTATCATATCAATAGCATTCGAGCCCTCAAAATTCAATCTCGAATACTACGGAGCCATCACACCCTGAGTCAAGAACCGATGTCCTAAGTTCAGTAATTTAGAAGGCATTCCTATTTGATATTGAAAGCCAAGGCTTATATATTAGGATTAATTGTAAGGGTCAAACGATCAAATGAACCATGCACGTATAGCTTATTCTTACCATGGCGGATAACTTTTGTACCTTTAATTACTTACACTACGTTCAAAGCATAAAATAACTTCGCCTTCTATGTTTTACCGATTCACATTTTCACGAGCAATCTTATCGCTAAGTTACTTAGAATGAATATTGGATTCAAAACTTCTAAGCCTACGGGTGATAAGTTGTTATTTTACCAACTTATCTCCTCTTAATATTTAAACATTTGCATAATTTTGATAGAAAACTAGGATATTTTCCGAGGTTTATTGGAAATTTTTAGGTGTCATGTGATTTAGAAAAGAAATGGAAGAAATCAAGTCAAATTGTGCCAAAATGATGAAAAATGACTGCTGGGAATTACTCTTCGCGATCGCAAGGATTGGAACGCGATCGCACTTGTCTGTGTAAACATTGATCGCGATCACAATGATATTTACGCAATCACGATAGAGAAATTGTGCACCCCGGGATGTTTTACGCGAACACAAACAACTCTTCGCGATCGCAGTAACTTAATGTTGTACTCTTCGTGATCGCAAGACTATTCATGCGATCGCGATGCACAAAAACTGTGTGAAATCTGGGCAGTTTTGACATTTTACGTTTTTATCCCCAAACCTTTTTATACTCGTCCAAGCAAATCTTTGGCAGATCTTTGGCTTATTTTTCAGTAGCACGCACTAGAGAAGAACAAGTTTTGAAGCTAGGATTTGCACACACACACTTGGATTTTGAAGATTTCAAGCTTGTGGTTAAGGATTTCTTACCCATTTATGTTTATTTCTTCATTTTCTTGCTTTGTATTGAATATTTAAGTGTGTAGTATTTCTTTCCAACACTTGAACCTTGTTGTGCTTATGTATTGAATGATTTTTATTCTTTTATGAAGTGAGTTAGTGTTATTTTAATTATTCTTGTTCTTTAATGTTTCCAAAAGGATTATCTAACCCTAGGACTTGCCCATTAACTCCGAATTATTTTGGAAAAGATAATTTGGGGTTGGGAAAGATTAATTAACAAGAACTTGAGGCATTAACCCTCATTTTATAGATTCTACCTAGGGATAGGATAGAACTACTTGTAGCCATATCCGGGAGTGCTTAATCTCTTAATTGTTTTAGGGATAATTCAATTAGGAAGTCTTGTTAGTCTTCGGAAGAAGCTAATATAGAATTATTATCCGTGGCTAATTAACATAAACTCGCTCATATTTGTAAGATCGTGAAATACATTGGATCGTTACTTGAGTTAATTCCCGATGCATTCATACTTTTAGCCATTGATCATTTTACTTTCTTTCTAGGTTAGTTTACATTTCCGCATTTAGATATAAAACATTTTCAAAATCAAATTCTTAGTGTTTGGCATTCCGCGATAAGTGATAATTTTCTTACATTCCTAATTTCCTACACATTGTTCTCTGTGGGATTCGATCCCGAGTCATAGTTGGGTAAATTATATTGCATACGACCGTGTCCATTTACTTTTTAGTAGTGGATTTGGACATAATCAAAATTGGTGCCGGCCCTCATTTTTTTTAAAAAAAAATCCAAAAATATCTTCCTTTGCTTCCACCATCAAAAAAGTCTTTCTTTAAGGCCCATAATTTTAAAAAAAAATCCAAAAATATTTTTCTTACTTCCTATTTAGAAAAGTCTTTCTTTGAGACCACATTTTTTGAAAAAAAAAATCCAAAATATCTTCCTTTGCTTCCACCTTCATAAAGTCTTTCTTTTAGACCACAATTTATTTATTTTTTTTTAAATATTCTCTCTTAATTTCTTCTCAAAATCCAAAAATATTTTCATTCTTCTTTCAAAACTGAAAAGAAAATTCAAGATTCAAAAATAATTTCTTTTTTTTTCTTTAGAAGTCTTTCTTTCATAAATTCAAAATAAAAGTCCAAAAATCAAAAATATTTCTTTTCTTCTTTAGTAGTTTTTCTTTCAAAAAAAAAACAAATCAAAAATCAAAAATCAATGAAAAAGATTTTATTTTAGGAAAATTCGAAAATAAACAAAAAAAATGTTGTTTTTCGTACATAAAAAAGGGAAAACTTTGTTTTGTTAATTTAAAAAAAGGGGGTTATGTTCTGAACTACGTAATGATCTAATTCATGCGGTCTCATGATACGTAGGCAATCTCCATCGGATTCGATCATAGTCATAAACAAACTAAGTGAAAAAAAAGAAAAAAAAAGAAAAAGGAAAAGAATGAAGAAAATATTGAGTAAAAAAAAGGAAAAAGAAAAAGAAAAAAAAAGAGTTAGAGAAACAGGAGAGAAGAGAGAGCCATGATAGCTTCTAGCTCGAGGGGGTCGTAGGTCATTCAACCAATTATACATGCTTCCTAAGGTCCCATAACACCATTATCCCCATATAGATGTTGCTTATGTTCTGGCACCACTTCCCTATACGGTGCTGAACGCGCAACCTTACACGTGGCCATAACATCACACACAAAATCGAGCTCCACCTCCTAAAAATGCCCATCCTTACCAAGCTCCATATAATCCTCAACCAAATGATCCTCAATACAATCCTCGCCCAAGAGAGCCTTTCAAAGAGAATCAGTTCGCCCCTATTGGTGAATCGTATTCAAGTTTGTTCCAAAAAGCTAATCAGGCTAAATCTATTGAGCCAGTGGCCCCGAACCGGCCAAACCCTAGTCCCCTTGCACCGAGCTGATATTGGATGTGAATACCACTCTGGAACAGTGGGACACATTACAGAGGACTGTTGGACCCTCAAAAGGACTGTTAATGATTTGATTGAAGCTGAAAGAATCGTTTTTCGGGATTAAGAAGCTCCTGATGTGATGAACAATTTATTGCCCGCCCACAACATCGGGCCAATGGTCAAAATTATTTGTGAAGCTGAGGAATTTGATCCGGCACTAAAGGCCAATGCAGCCATTGCCAAGACAAAAGAAAAGACAAAAATGGTTGCCAATCATGAAAGTCCCCCATCAGACGGGAGTCTCAGTAGCCAGTCTTGCTATCCTTTCTGCATCCGGATTATCTCAGGGTGTGATCCGGATGTTTTACTTTATTGTCTTACTTTCCAACGTAAACCCTTCTATCTTCAAAAAATCAAAAAAGAAAATAAAATAAAATCAAAAAAATCAAAAATCAAAAATCAAATGAAATTAATATTTCATTGTCCAGGAATGTCTCTTTTCTTAATCTTGTCGTTTTCCTTATACTTTTTTAGTTCTGTTAAATGTAGATTTCAGTAACATGATATGCTTGCGGACTTCATGCCCAGATCCATAAACGCTGTCAAACCTCGAAATAATGAATCAAGAATTAGATAATAAAGAAGGTAAGTTTCAAGAAATAAAACAAAGAGGTGGAACAACTGAAGGAAAATTGGTTCCAAATTGGAAAGGTCCATACATTGCAACAAGAGTACTGCCAAAAGAGTGTGTTGTTACTTGGGACACATCGAAGGAAATGTCTTTGAAACAACTGCCAATGCAAATGCAGTCAAAAGGTACTATGTTTGATCATACAATATTAATATTCTCTGGTTGGTATGACGAAGGCTTTCATTCTCGCTACCTAAACACTACCAACCATTTGCAAACTCTTTGAGCTGGTTACTCTTCTTTGATTACCCTATTTGGAACTTGAAAGTGTTACTGAAAAAAATTGATTGAAAGAAAAGAAAAGAAAGATACAAAATGAAAAAAGAGAAGAAAAAGAAAGATGAAAAAAAACAGAAAAGAAAAGAAAAGGAAAAAAATGAATGAAAGGAAAAAGGGAAGGAAAAAGAAAAGAAAACAAAGCAAAAAAAACAAAAAAATTGAGTTCCTGAACTACGTTCGACTTGATTCCGAAAGGATACGTAGGCAGCCTCTCTCCGGGGTTCAGTCACACTAAAATAAAACTTCAAAGTCCCCCAAAAAAGTGAAACTGGGGCAGATGTTATAATGGTTCGGCGATGATCCCGTCCAAAAGGTTCCAAAGTTGTAACTCAATCCAAATTTTTTTTACCCAAACCCTGTTCAAGTCCTTCCGATCAATCGGTGAGAATGTTCAAGGATCAGAGAATACAACTACCTGGATCCGATACAGTCAAAATAAGAAAAATAAAATGAGAGAGTCTTATTGGTGAAAACCCACACGGGCACCGTAAGGTGACAGTAAGCAGAGAAATGAAAAATGAGAGAGTCTTGTTAGTGAAAGCTCGCAAAGAGCACTATAAGGCGAGAAGAGAAATGAGAGAAGTCAGCTCGTGAAAACCCACAAAGGGTGCCCCTGATCGAAAAGAAGGTCCTCACAGCCATCGGCACCGACAAATTCCTGGCAAGATTTCTCGATTTTGAGGCAAAAATTGTGATGAATTTCTGAGAGTCGGACGGTTTACACAGATCAGGTATCCAGTCCAAAAGGCATGTCATGTTCATTGAAGTACGCATGTACTCCAGATAAGTCCTTCTTTCCTTTCCCCGAAAGGGGCACTTCTTGTTTTAAACTCATTATCCATTCTATTATTTGTTTTCTTTGAATCCCTTTTGGTTTAATTCTGTTACGAAACTAGGACAAAGAGAGGATGGTACCCTGTATTACTATGAAGGAAAATGGAACCAGAGGTTGGCGCCCTGTATTATTGATAAAGTTTTGAATCCCTCTAGGTGAAAAGGGTTCTACGTGAGTTAAACTATATTAAAAAACCTGAGCGAAGATTACTTCTACCCGAAGCTATGAGCTAGATCCTCCTAGGCGAAACAGTTCTACCTGAGTTAAGCTGTATAAAACAAACTGAGCGAAGAATACTTCTACCCGAAACTATGAGCTGGATCCCCCTAGGCGAAAAGGTTTTACCTGGGTTAAGCTATGGAAACTAAGCCTAGGCGAAGAGTACTTCTACCCGGAACTATGAGTTGGATCCCCCTAGGCGAAAAGGTTCTAGCTAGGTTAAGCTGCATAAAAACAACCTGAGCGAAGAGTACTTCTACCCGGAACTATGAGCTAGATCCCACTAGGCGAAAAGGTTCTACCTGGGTTAAGTTGCGTAAAAACAACATGAGCGAAAAGTACTTCTACCCACAACTATGAGTTGGATCCCCCTAGGCGAAAAGGTTCTACCCGAGTTAAACTGCATAAAACAACCTGAGTGAAGAGTACTTCTACCCGGAACTATGAGCTGGATCCCCCTAGGCTGGTTCTACCTGAGTTAAGCTGCGTAAAACAACCTGAGCAAAAAGTACTTCTATCCGGAACTATGAGTTGGATCCCCCTTGGCGAAAAGGTTCTACCTGAGTTAAGCTACGTAAAACAACCTGAGCGAAGAGTACTTCTACCCGAAACTATGAGCTGGATCCCCCTAGGCGAAAAGGTCCTACCTAGGTTAAGCTACGAAAACTAATCATGAGCGAAGATTACTTCTACCCGGAACAATGAGCTGGATCCCCATAGGCGAAAAGGTCCTACCTGGGATAATGTCACGATCCGGATTTCCCACCATCAGGAGTCGTGATGGCGCCTACTGTCGGAGCTAGGAAAGCCAAGCATTAAAACTCTTTTGGATAACAACACAACATAATAACAATAATAAACCTTTAAATAAAAGCGGAAGTCTTTCATAGCATAAATAACTGGAAACCAAAATGCGGAAGCTTAACATTTCACTACCCAAGACTGGAGTCGCTATCTCACGGACTATTAATGAATGCTACAAACAAGTCTGAATAGAAAAATACATCGTGTCTGTCTCGGCACAATGAAAACAAACAGAAAATATGGAAAGGGACTCCGGCCTGCAAACGCCAGCTAGGCTACCTCGTAGTCCCTGGACTGAAGTCAGCTTCCACTCAACGTGCTACTGCTGTGGTCCAAAAGCTGCTCCGGTACCGTAATATGTGCAAAAAGCACAGAAGTGTAGCATCAGCACAACCGACCCCATGTGCTGGTAAGTGCCTGGCCTAACCCCGGCGAAGTAGTGACGAGGCTAGACAGGACTACCAAATCAACCTGTGCAGTTCAATATATATATATGCAATAAAATAAAAGAATACCGAAGTTAAACAGTTAAAAAGGAGGGAAGAATGCTATAGGGGAGTACAGTCCGGATATAAAGTCAACAACTTAAGTAAGAAACAAGGCAATAACAATGATTAACAAAAGCAAAAAAAATAAACAGTTGCACGGCATCAACCTTCATGCTTTTATTCTCATTCTCACCAAAAGCAATCAAATAAAATGCACGGCATCACCCTTCGTGCTTTCTCTCACATAACTCTCATTTCATGGCACGTAATGATCCTTCATGCAAATATAATCAAATCAGAGCACGGAATGTCCCTTCGTGCATAACATAATCAAAATGGCACGGAATGACCCTTTGTGCAAATATAATTAACAATGGCACGGAATGACCCTTCGTGCAAATATAATCGACAATGGCACGGAATGACCCTTCGTGCATCATCACTCTTCCTCACCCAAATAGCAATCACAACCAAACGGGCAATGGAATAAACAATAATAAGAAATGTCCCGGCAAGGGAAAACATAATTAAATGACCAAATCCCAGCAAGGGAGCAATAACAACAACTTTCACATCCCGGCAAGGGAGATAATCAATATACTCAGACCATCCCGGCAAGGGATTAATCACATCTCTTTCCAATTCTTTCATTTCTTACTCGATAGTATTTTTATCGTGTGAGCCAACGCTCCAAAGAATTCACAATTCATAATTGATCCTCAAACTCTTCACATTATATAGAAAATCATTAATTGTCTTGGAAGAGTCCCAAAGTATGCCAAAACAAGTACCAATTAATAACACTCTAATCCTATTCCCTCAAGCCAAAGTTAGATCAAACACTTACCTCGGTCCAAAGAATAGTAATCAAATCTCCAATACCGCTTTTCCTCTACAATCCGACTCCGAAACAATGGTATCTACGCATAATTAATTCAATAATATCAATTAGGGCTCAACAACATAATCCCATAGCCTAGAAATGAGTTTTCTAGCATTCTTCCAAAAATACCAAAATTCGACACCGGGCCCACATGGTCCAAACACGAGGCTCGGACCAAAACCAAATCACCCATAATCCCACGAGTTCGAATATGCAATTTGTTTTAAGATTCGACCCCAAATTGAGGTTGAATCACCCAAAATTCCCAAAACCCTAAATCTACCCAAAAGCCCCAAATTTCTACTTTGATTTCATGATTTAGGTCTAGGAATTTAGTGATAGATGAATAAATTAGGAGAGAATGAAGTTAAGAACACTTACCTAAGAAGCCATGGAGGAAAAGGCTCTTCAAAATCGTTTATGGGATGTTAGGGAGAAGAGCTCGTGAGAAAAATTGGATAAATCCCGAATGTACTGTTTCTGAAAACTTAAAAAATATCACTGGGCGAAATTACCCTACACGTTCGCGACAGTAGGGTCGCGTTCGCGAAGGGCACAAGTTGACAACCATTGCATTCACGAGTGGAGAAGTGCGAATGCGAAGAGGAAAAATACTGTGGTCCAAAAGATGGCCTACGCGAACGCGTGAGGCCTTACGTGAACGCGCTGAAGAGAGTCGTTGACTTACGCGAACGCGAGAGAAGTTATGCGAACGCGATAGAGGGGAAATCCAAGGCACCGCGAACACGGAACAGAGGGCGCGAATGCGAAGAAGGGGAACACCAAAGCACTGCGAACGCGAGCCTGGGGCCGCGTTCGCGAAGTACAAAATGACTGTGAAAAAAATGCAGCAAAATCTGCTACTTCCCTAAGTGTAAAAACACCCCGAACCACCTCCAATTCACTCTCGAGCCCTCGGGGCTCCTAACCAATTACACACACTAACTCAACAACATCATACGAACTTACTCGAGCGATCAAATCGCCAAAACAACATCAAAATCAATGAATCAAGCCTCAACATCATCATTTTCATTTCCAACTTCTTAAACTTCTAATTTTAGATAATTAGGTCCGAAATACGTCAAACGACGTCCGATTTTGACCAAAATTCACAGGAAGCGCTTAACACATATTTAAGACCTGTACCGGGCGTCGGAACCAAAATATGAGCCCGATAACATAGTCTTTTAATCAATTTTCATTTCCATTTTTCTTAATAATTTTAGAAAAACAATTTAACAGAAAAATTCTTTTACTCGGGTTCTAGACCTCTGATTTCAACTCCGGGAACATGCCCGAGTCTCATATTTTTCTACGGACCCTCTAGGACCGCCAAATCATAGGTCCGGGTCCGTTTACCAAAAATGTTGACCAAAGTCAACTTTAATCATATTAATATCAAAATTCTTCAAATTTTTCACAGATTTCACATATTTCAACATAAAAACTTTCCGGCTACGCGCCCGGACTGCACATGCCAATTGAGGCAAATAAAAGTGAGGTTTTCAAGGCCTCGGAGGCGCGAAAAAAGAGAAAAATTCGGTGATGATCTTTGGGTCGTCACAGATAAGCTAAAAAAACTAATTATGAGCAAAGAATGCTTCTACCAGGAAATAGGAGCTGGATCCCCCTAGGCAAAAAGGTTCTACCTGGGTTAAGCTACAAAACTAAGTCTGAGCGAAGAGTACTTCTACCTGGAAATAGGAGCTGGATCCCCCTAGGCGAAAAGGTTCTACCTGGGTTAAGCTACGAAAACTAAGCCTGAGCGAAGAGTACTTCTACCCGGAAATAGGATCCGGATCCACCTTGGCGAAAAGGTTCTACCTGGGTTAAACTGTGAAAACTAAGCCTGGGCAAAAGTACTTCTACTCGAAAATATGAGTTGGATCCCCCTAGGCAAAAAATTTCTACCCGGGTTAAGCTGTGTAAAAACTAAGCCTGAGCGAAGATTACTTCTACCCGGAACTATAAGTTGGATCCCTCTAGGCGAAAAGATTCTACCCGAGTTAAACTACGTAAAAATAACCTGAGCGAAGAGTACTTCTACCCGGAACTATGAGCTAGATCCCTCTAGGCGAAACAGTTCTACCTGAGTTTAGCTACGTAAAATAACCTGAGTGAAGAGTACTTCTATCCAGAAATATGAGTTGGATCCCTCTAGGCGAAAAGATTCTAACCGGGTTAAGCTATGAAAATGCGAAGTATACACTGCAGTGATTTATGCTAGAAATAAAGGAAAGTGAAGATTTTGAGGAAACTTACCTTTGATGACATTCGTCCTTTAGGAATTGCCATTGTGCACTACTTTGTTCCTACTTCAAACAAAGAAAAATTGTGAGTTTTCAAAGTGGTGGCCAGTTTGTGGCCTTGATTGTTTCAGTCATTCGATCTCGGCCCAGCTTCTTGGATGAAGATCTCAACTGCAACTGCTTGTTCCTTGAGGACCGATTTCATTTCTGACCCTAGAGAAACTCTAGCTTTTCAAGACTTTTCCATGACGGGTGGTCACATGGAACTCAACCTTTTCGACTTTATTTATCCTCTATAGGCCTTTTCCTTCTAACTTCTTGTTTTTTTATAAAAAAAAACTTCGGAGCATCGGGGAACTTTTGGCTCCTCAAACTTTGTCGCAACGGCTAGTCGCATGGGACTTAACCTTTCCAACTTTATTTCGCCTTCGTAGGCCTTTCATTTCTGGCTTCTTTCTTCCAACTTTAATTTCAGATCATTTTGGTACCTTGGCTTATCAAACTTTTGCCGAGATGGTTGGCCACGTGGGACTCAACCTTTTCAAATTCATTTTCCTTTATAGGAACTTCGATATGATTTTCTCCTTCCAAGAGTTTTCAATTTCGGAGCATCGACCGCCATGGCCAGTCGAGGTTGACTTGATGTACCTGCTGAGGTTGGGTGATTTTTTTTTGCACATTGGCTCGTGTCAAATGAGAACCCTGTAAATCAGTCTTTCCATCCTTTCTTTGTCCTAGTTTCGAAACAGAGTTAGACCGAAAGAGATTCAAAGAAAACAAACAATGGAATGGAGAATAAGTTTAAAACAAGAAGTGTCCCATTGGGGGAAAGGAAAGAAAGACTTATCTGGAATACATGCGAACTTCAATGAACATGACATGCCTTTTGGACTAGATGCCTGATCTGTGTAAACCGTCCGACTCTCAGAAATTCATCAAAAAAATTTCCTCAAATCGAGAAACCTTGCCAGGACTCTGTCAGTGCCGATGGCTGTGAGGATCCTCTTTTCGATCAGGGGCACTTTTACGCAACTTATAAGCTGGATCCCCCTAAGAGAAAGGTTCTACCTGGGTTAAGCTGCGTAAAAACAACCTGAGCGAAGAGTACTTCTTTGTGCAGATTATGAGCTGGATCGCCCTAGGCGAAAAAATTCTACTTGGGTTAAGCTGCATAAAAACAACCAGAGCGACAAGTACTTCTGCCCAGAGCTATGAGTTGGATCCCCCTAGGCGAAAACTTTCTACCTATAAGCTGCTTAAAACAACCTGAGCGAAGAGTACTTCTACCCGAAACTATGAGCTGGATCCCCCTAGGCAAAAAGGTTCTACCTGAGTTAAGCTGTGTAAAACAACATGAGTGAAGAGTACTTCTACCCAGAACTATGAGCTGGATCCCCCTAGGCGAAAAGGTTCTACCTGGGTTAAGCTGCGTAAAAACAACCTGAGCGAAGAGTACTTCTACCAGGAGCTATGAGCTGGATCCCCCTAGGCGAAAAGGTTCTACCTGAGTTAAGCTGCATAAAACAACCTGAGCGAAGAGTACTTCAACCCGGAACCATGTGCTGGATCCCCCTAGGCGAAAAGGACCTACCTGGGTTAAGCTATGAAAACTAATCATGAGCGAAGAGTAATTCTACCCGGAACTATGAGCTGGATCCCCCTAGCCGAAAAGGTTCTGCCTGAATTATGCTGCGTAAAACAACTTGAGCGAAGAGTACTTCTACCCGGAACTTCTACCCGAACACGCACTCGTCACCTTGCGTGCAAGGAATACAATCAACATAGAAGACTCAAATCCTAAGGGGAAGTCCCCCACGCAAGGTTAGGCAAGATACTTACCTCGAACCGGCTAAAATCAACTAGCAACCACGTTCTTGCCACGAGTTCTCGACTCCAAATGGCCCAAATCTATTCAATTAAATCACACATTGTAAATAATATTGCAAACAACTAATTCCACTATAAAAATTAAAGCTAGGGCACGAAAATAGGTAAAATGACAAAAATGCCCCTCCAGCCAATGTCTCGGAATCGAACAATTTTCATATTTTCAGAAACCTCGTACTCTCACGAGTCCAACCATATAAAAATCTCCCAAATCGGAGGTCAAATGCCTACTCAAATCGCAATAACTAAGTCTAAGAAGTTTCATCCAATTTTCCACAATTTTGACCTTGAATTCGAATTCTAATGGTGTATTTAACTAGATATTGATAGAAAACAACTAAATGAGGTAAAAGAAACATTACCCACTAATCTTCTCTTCAAAATCCACCCAAAATCGCCTTCTCCCGAGCTCCCAATTGATTTTCCAACTTTTGAATTAAACCCTCGGATTATTCTATATTATACCAGTGATTTTCGTTTTTGCGGAAAACCAACCGCTTCTGCAGTTTCTCTTAATTAGCCGACCAACCGCTTTCTGCGGTCCACCCATCGCAGAAGCGAGTTCGCTTCTGCGGAACTTACACCGCTTCTGCGGTTCCCAAGCCAACGTCCACTTTTCGCTCCTGCGGTGACCAAGCCGCTTCTGAGGCTCCGCTTCTGCGGTTCCCAAGCCGCAGAAGCGGAAATACCAGAAGGCCTGCTGCAATTTTCTTCTAACTTCAAAATTTACCCGTTGAGCATCCAAAACACACCTGAGGCCCCCGGGACCTCAACCAATCACACACACAAGTCATATAACCTAACACGGACTCGTTCGAAGTCCCAAATCACATAACACAACATTGAAACGACGAATCAAACCAAAAATCAAGCTTATGAACTTCCAAGTCTTTAATATAACGAATCTCATGCCGAAACCTATCAATTCAACTCGAAATGACGCCAAATTTTGCAGACAAGTCCAAAATGACATAACGGAGCCGTTCCAACTCTCGGAATCGCATTCCGATCCCGATATCCCAAAAGTCAACTATAGGTCAAACTTCTTTCTTTTCCAACTTCAACTTTCGGCAAAATGCCTCAACTTACTCTACGGACCTCCAAATCTGAATCTGGGCACGCACGTAAGTCCAAAATCACCATACGAAGCTGTTGAGATCATCCACGGCCCATTCCGGGGTCGTTTGCCCAAAAGTCCAATTCCGGTCAACTTTTCACCGTTCTAACTTCCAAAACAAGGTTTCTTCTCTAAATTGACTCTAAACCATCTGAAAGCTGAATTCCACCATGCACGTAAGTCGATACTCATATTTCAAAGCTGTTCCAGACCTTATGCCACCAAACGGGGCTTAATTTCTCAAAACGACCGTTCGGGTCGTTACATATTCAAAGGCATGTCTTATAATTTTTATTACCAAAAATGACATATCTTTCTTAGTCTTCTTCCCCCCAATGGA
>MU730643.1:0-24675 GCA_026770625.1 Nicotiana glauca
TACAATGAGACAGGCTCAAAACGTGTACCTGAAAATTGATGAACAAACAGAAATGAGGAGATCAGTAGCAGCACTGAACAGCAATCCAACAGCAACCAACAAATGAGTTCAAATAACCATAATCGATTCAATTTCAAGCCAGAAATGTAGTTATCAACCAGGAATAGATCAAAAATGTTTTCAGCTTAACACATTCAATGGATCAACCCGAAAGCTGATTTGAATTCATCAAAATAACCTTTCAAATCAAACCTAGACACTCATAGAGCAACACAGCATCTGATTTGATCCAAATTGCTTTTATTTAATTCAAAAAAAAACTACCTCAAAACCTATTAAAATGCTTCTGGATCTTTGCTATAACAAATTGAACTTGGAGATGAACTTTGATCACTAAAATTGGAAATCAATCTAATGCAACAGTAATTTCTGTTGATTTTCTACTGATTTTCTGGTTTTTTTTTGGATTTTTTTAATCATAAATTTGAAGTGTAAGAAGAAGAAAAATGATCTGAAAGTATAAATTTCAGATCTGAAGTATAACAGGTATTTTTAAATTTTCTAGGGTTCAAAAGCTTGTGAATTGAGGCAAATACTGCCTATTTATAGAGTTAGAAGTTGGAGGAAAATTTAAAATCTGAAATTATCTAATAGTCCCTAATTTTTTACTTTGTTAGACAAATTAATACACTTATTTGCTTAAGGTTTGCACTAGAACCCATTCTAGAAGGTTCTAGCTAATGCTACCATGTTCTAATTCCTTGAAATTCCTATTGTACCTTCACTTGCATTTGTTATTCACTGATTCTACCCTTTTAATGCCTATAATACCCCTGTTACTAAGCTGAAATTACTATAAAACTATTCTGAATTTTCCATAGTGCCCTCACCCCCTTAGTTTTATCACCAGCCCACTTGAAGTTCCAACAATACCCTCACTTTATATTTAGAATTACCAATATTGCCTTAAACCAAACCCCAACCCCTTTCTACACTAATTTCACCAGCTATAACCAATCTCCATCAAACCAACATGATTAATACAATTACTAAGTAACAATTACTGAGTAAGAACCTATTCAAACTTTGAACAGAATTTAAAAAAAAAAACAAAAACTTATACTAATTGATGTTAATAATCATAACAAATGAAAATTAATAAAAATCCCAAAACTAATCAATTCTAAGCAGATTAAGAAATAACGAGTTAACTAACAGGCAAATCTATATATATTTATCTAAAAATGCCAACATACTAATAACTCTTTCAAAACCTAATTCAGTAACAAGAAACGAATTAACCTATAACTAATCGCAAATCATATTTTGATCTTAAAATAACCATATTGTGACTCAACTATTATGGGTAAACATCTATGAACGCAAGATGAAGAATCGTCTATTATGAAATTGCCTTAATCTTGTTCTGATAAACTAAAACAATTTCGACAGAACATATAGAAATGGAGAGAGAACAGATCAAGAAGAGAAGAAAAATTATTATATATATGCGATGGAAATCAGATAACACGAAACAGGGGATTTAAGAACTTATCTTCTTCTTTCTTTTTTTGTTAGTTTGTGTTGTTCGACCCCCGAACCAAAACTGAGCTTAAAAGATTCCGGTTGTTACTGGAACTTCTTGAGCTTGAGGAGACCCAGGTAGCACTTGGCCGATTCTTCAAATGACTTGATGATTCGAGGACAAAGAATGTTCATCAGGCATGGGGAGAGTGGGAAGAACATGGAGTGTGAATTTTGGGAGGTTTGGGGGTGGCGGCGTCGCCGTGGGTAGTGGTGGCGGCGCCTAGGGTTTGCAAGATTTGGGGCGTTTGGTCGATCTTTGAAGAAAAATGGTGTTGGGTCTGAGATGAGGCGATGACAAGGAGTAGTTTGGTGTTGGTTTTATCAGAGAAGGGTGTCAGCCTCCGCCATGAAAGATTTCCGGCAGGCGGCGTTACCGTGGTCTGTTGGAGAGATATACGGGAGGTGAAGGAGATGAAGCTTTTGATTTTAGGGTTTAGTATAGTTATTATACATTTAACCATATCCATTAATTTCCATCGTTGGATCAAAGGTAATCAACGATTAATATTAAACGACGCCTAAACGGCGTCGTTTCAAGTCTCCATGGCTGGACCGGGTAACCCCTTTTTGGGCCTGGGTCGTCTGATCTGGTTTTGGGCTTAAGCTTGATAATTGTTTGGGCCACTATTCCAGGCTAACTGATCCAAATTTGGCCATGTATTTGTATTATATTTTTTTGCTTTGTGTTTTATCTTTTTGTATTTCATTTCTTTTGTTTATTTTATTTTGTATTTTATATTTCTTTTGTATTTTCTGTATTTTATTTTGTATCTATTTTGATTAAAATTATCAAACTAATTAACTTCTACTTTATAATAATTTCTCAATTAAAATCACAAAAATGCTATATTTTGGTTTTCTTAAAATCGTCCTAAAATGAATTAATATCTACTACATGAAATTAATTTCCTGAATAAAAGATGCATATTTTTTGTATTTTAATTGACTTAACATATGCAAATAATCATGCAAACAATCAACACAAAAAATTCACACAAATTGTAAAAAATAAGGAAAAATTACTTTATTTGAATTTTATGGGAGTAACTCATATATAGGGTAAAAATCACGTGCTCACAGTAATCACCGAATATGAAGTTGTACTTGAAGTCTATTACTTGTGTTAGACTAGGAAAGCATGTCTACTTGATGTAATTGCCTAATTGCTAAGTTGTTTAATCGTAATACGTGAAGCATGCTAGGCCAGTTCTATCTGCTACTCCGTCTTTCATATTTGTCCCTTGGTTTGTTTCTGGCTGTGACTGCACTTTTATTTTGGGACTACGGGTTAAATTCCCGGGAGATCCTAGATATTTAAATGTGATGGACTTCTGGTTCAATTCCCGAGAGTTCCACTGGACAGTTGAGGAGAGGGCTACAGGACGTTATCCTGAGAGACCCTCATTGGTATTGAGATTTAGTAGTGTTTGCCCTGTGTTTCTATTTTATCCTGGTAGTTATTATTGCTTCGTTGATTTGCATTATTACACTGCTGCATTTATCATTCTTGTTAGATTTTCACCCTGTTAAATTGTTGATATTGTGATGCACGAGGTTTCTGCCGTGCGGTTGTTGATATTGTGATGCACGAGGTTTCTTCCGTGCGGTTGTTGATATTATGATGCACGAGGTTTCTGCAGTGCGGTTGTCGATATTGTGATGCACGAGGTCTTTGCCGTGCCATTGCTGTTATTGATGTTTTGCACATGCTGCGTAATAAGGCGGGATATGTTATATGCTTATATGTGGATTGCGCATGTGGCGGAATAAGGTGGGACATTGCTATGCACGTGTGGCGAAATCAGGCGGTGCCTGTTATATCATTTATTGCAGACGTGGCGAAATAAGGTGGGCTATGTCGAGGATTGATTGGGTATAGTTGTGAAGGCTTGTGGAGGCAGTCCTATTTATTTTATATTGTATATTGTAATTGTGGGTTGTTTACCTGTGTGAGTGCTACCGCTTGGGAGTTGTGAGGAAATATCGTATGCGCAGTCCGTTCTCTTTTTTTTTTAATCATGTTCGCTAGCTGGTAGAATTTTGCTAGGAACACTTGCACAAGCATACATGTAGCTGAACACTCCCATTTGAGGTGAATTCCTCCTGATTTTGCTAAGGGTGGGGGTACGCCCTCGTTTATTCCTTATAGTTGAGAGAGTGACCCTGGTGAGCCAGTTGGTCGTCAGTATGATCATGAGATTGATGGGGCACAGGATGCCAATTGTTAGATTTCAGATGCTGGATATTATACGAGTTGTGGTTTGTCTGAGACTCGGTGAAATTGTGGGAAGAGTTGAATAAGGTCCTTGCGAACATCATTGTATGATAGGAATTATTTACTTGTTTCTTTTCTCTGCTGTGTTGTGACCTTAGGATTTTGGTTGTGATTTTACCGTTGTTTTGCATCATCGTTTATTATATTCTTGTTGATAATTGTTGTATTTACCCTTATTGTGAAGTGTAGCATTTTTGGTCGTTTACGCATTCTTTACATATTCATATGTTATTACCATTGTTCCTATGATTATACTGTTATTGACCGGTAGATGTCATAACTGTTCCTCGTCACTACTCCATCGAGGTTAGTCTTGATACTTACTGGGCACCGCCGTGGTGTGCTCATGCTACTCTTCTGCACATTTTTGTTGTGCAGATACAGGTACTCCCGTTCAGTTCTGTCAGCCTTGGAAGGAGGCGTATCGGTAGAGACTTCAAGGTGTATCTGCTACGTCCGCAGACCGAGGAGTCCCTTTCTAGCTTTCTGTAAAAAGTATAGTTCTTTCAGTATTTTATCCTTTGTATAGATATTCTTGAGTCAGAGCATCTTATATATCCCTTTATCTTGTGATTTGTGAGTTTTCGGGTTTTGGGAAATGTTGTTAGCTTCGAGAATTGTTATGGTATGTTCCAAGTGGCACCTTAGGCACCATTTTTATTTTACTAATTCATTTTATTTTATTTATTTTTCGCAATTATGGTTATCTTCCGCATTGTTAGGCTTACCTAGTCGTAGGGACTAGGTGCCATCACGACATGTTCATGGAGGGTGAACTGGGGTCGTGACACCTAGCCCACATTACAACCATGAAAAAGTCCTAATTGATTTTAGATCGAGCGAGCCTACATTAGTAGAGATTTACATTAAGGGCAAGCTTGTGGTACCAATTGCATGCATGTGACTTCTCTTGTGAGTGTGAGCAATTTTATTTGATATATGTGAGCATGAAATTCGAATGTGTGGGTTGATTCTACTTTCTTTGTTGTGATTGTGACGGAATGTGATTCGTGAAGGAAAGGCAGGTCTTGACTTACGTGTAGAGTACTTTGAGGAAATGTGAATACTGCTTGGCACTTGAGAGTCGACTTTTGAGGCTGAGATTGTTCACTACTAGGTGTAGCATATGTGAATTGTTCTGGGTGTAATGCGTTAAGGGAAATTGTTGAGTGAATGAACCTATAGAGAGTATAGTTTGATTGCTCGAGGATGAGCAATAAATTAAGTATGGGGTGTTGATATTAAGCTAAATCTAGGTGATTTAGCGATTGTATATGCTCCCGCTTGATTATGTTTCAATGTCATAATATGGTTAAATGATGAAAAATGGGCTCTAATTGTGAATTTTACACATTGCAGGATGGTGAGCCTAGATGATGCCTTAAAGTGGTGATTTAAGCTACATTGGAGCAAGAAAGACCCCTTGAAGAAAAAAAATGGCCTGAACTAGAGCGAGGTCTAGCGCGATCGCGCTAGTCCAAAAGCGGAAGGCAGAGTGTTAGGAGACTATCGCGAATTCTAGCGCGAACATTAGCGCATTCGCGCTAGTCCCAGTTCCGGAAAAGGTCTGCTAGGGGCAAAATTGGAAACCTGGAGGAAAATTCACTTAACCTATATAAAGTCAAGCTCGCCCAAGGATTAGATATGAAGGTTTTCATAGTTTAGTGCAAGAAATATAGAGGCAAGAGGCAAGGAGGAAAATCCAACATCAAGTTCTTCTTTTCTTCTTCTTGTTTTTACGTTTTGAATGAAATTAAACATTATTGAGATGAACACTGCTATGAGTAGCTAAAACTTATTGTTCTAGGGTCATGGGTGAAACATGAACGTTGTTGTTCATAATTTATTTTAACGAAGTTAATTTTATCATAATTGGATTATTTATTTAATTATGTTCTCAATTATTTTGCTGAATAGCTAACAGTGAAAAATTATATACGAATCTAGAATTGAACTTGAAAGTGAGAACTTTGGATTGCATATAGAATTAAATAGAGCAAGTTCTTGAACCTGGACATCGGGGAACGAATTCGCAATTAGGATAGACATATACCTAATAGCCTTGCTTGGTTGAAATACAGGAACTGTAAACGCATTCTTGTTAATCTTAATTCCATAGATATATAGGCATTGAGTTAATTTGAATAGGCGAGTAAGGAGTCGAAAGATCCTTATGAGCATTATCAACCCTGTCAATCAATAACCCAGATGAATCAATCAGTTATTTTAAGCCAAGAACGCAACATGATTATTACCTAACCCGCGACTCTGGAATATTCTCCCCTATTGATTGTTATTCAAAATTGTTGTGTGTTTAGTTGATTATTCTAGTTATTTTAGTAATTGATATTTTAGGTAGTAAATTAGAGACAACTGTTATACTCCATTTTAACACGGGTCATACTAGAGTATATCATGTTGGTAATTCTGAAGGTTTAAATAATTAAAAGAGTCACAACCTAATTAATTAAAGGTGAATTAGGATACCAATTTTAGTTAAGTAGTACTTAAAGTTAACTCTGTTTTATTGTCTGCTTAACCTTAAAAATTCTAGGTAAAGGTTCTAACTAATCCTATAGGGAAGGTTGTTAAAGTACCATATATGATCCGTTAATAACGATTAACCGGTGAAACTTAGGTTAATAATTGAATCTAAGACAAGATGTGTAAATGTCTAGTATTTCTTAAGAAAAAATAACTGGCAACCAAGATTTTCAAAAGTTGGCAAAAAACTAAAGATAAAATGAGTGAGTAACTGGGCACTAGATGTTTGATAAAATAGTTTTGGACTTGCAAAACATTTCAAGGATAAAAACGACCAATGCTTGTTCTTGTTTGTAAATTCCACGAATAAATTTTTTTTTTTTATGCAAAAGTGTAATAAGACTTGAAATTATTGTAAAAAAAAAATGAATTTTCAAACTCAAAACAGGGGCTCGATTTGAAGTACCGGTTAAAATAAATTTATGCCATAAAAAATTAAAAGCATTTCACCAGAAAGCAACTAGCAAGTAAACCAACTTTAAACCTTTTTTAACGTGTTAGGCGTGATTATTAGTAACATGATTATCTATTAATTTTAGTTTTTACCCTAGGTGTATATAAATTATTATACGATACATAAGTTCCCCATTATTAACTAAAGTAAAGACTTCAAATGATTAAACAAACTTCATTATTAATCCTAAATTGATCATAGGTTTCAATATGCAATCTCAAATTCGAGATAAGATTCAAAACTCATAAATAAATCATCAATCCAAAAAGATATAAATGCATGATAAAAGATAAAAAGAAGAATGCCATAGGCGTCCCCAAACGCTTCATTTTTTTTTACGTCCAATGTAGTCTAAGACTCTGTAGTAATGACTCTATGATGTTGGTGGTAGCATTGAGTCTTGCATTAAGACTCTATTTGCTCCAAAATATACATGCAAAGAAAAGAAAAAATAAAGAATTAGCGGAACAGCTTGGAGCATGAAATAGAATTCACATATCAAATTACTAGGAAAAGTAGCCAAGTAGTTTCAGTGATTTACATATATTTGCAGTCAACATACATGAATATATTCTAAATTAACTTTCAATTTTAAGGATTCAGAGCAGCTAAAAATACATAAACTAACGCATTTGTAAGCAAAGATTACAACTAAATAATACTTGAATCGAAAGTAAAAAAGGGAGGTTGCTGACCTTTTTGCGGGCAGCGAACTGAGGTAGGTCGTAATACACTATCGAACTTCAATCTCGACTTTACTCCTCCCTCTCGAACAAAAGCAGACTATACTAAAATAAATAAAGCATAACCAAATTTCTGCTATGGCAAATACTAAATAGCAACAGTAGAAGTGTTGAAGTTAAAGCTTTTCTTTAGGAGATAGCTAATAGAAAAGAATAAAAAAAATTTAGATAGGAGAAGATGGCCACCAGCAGCCCCCCCTAAAATATCTTTCAATACAAGTATTTATAGAGGAAAAATTAAGTTAGGATTCCTCTTCTGAAAATTAAAATTTGAACGGCTAAAAGAGTCGTTCTGTTGACCTGAGGTCAGTAATGGTGGCAGGCAAGAGTTTAGAAAAAAATTGAGGTGCACTTTCTCTATCTATTGAAAAAGAGTATATGATCATAAGAGAAAGTTGGAAAAAAATAGCAATTCACATGGGAGGGAGGAATTTTAGAAAAAGAAAAAAGAGATCTTTTGTTGTAAAAATGAAAGATTTCTTTCTGTGAAACATATTAACCATAGTTAATTGTTAAGCAGGATTTGAAATTTGAAATTTAAAACACAAAGGACAAATTTATTTGAACGTTTAAAGTGACAAGGATGACAACCTTATTTTGGTGATTCCCTTCTGCTAAAACAAATACAGCGAAAAAGAGGTAAAAAAGGAAAAGATCTTAAAAAGTGAGGAGACATGGTGGGGTCTTGGTTGAAACTTCAAAAACATCACGTGAGAGACAAGGTAATTTTATCTTTGATGGAATAGTCTAAAAGCTAATTGAGCATTGTTGGGCCAATCTTGTTCTTTTTAAAAATCAGATTAGGCTTGAGGAATCAGGTCTAAAGACATTAAATAACTAGGACATGCTACTTGTAAAGGATAATCTTGGGTCTTTTGTTGGCCGAATTTATGTTCTTCTAAATTCTTTGGGCTTCTAATAATAATAATAATAATAATGATGTTAAAATAAGAAAGTAACTAACTTATTTATTATTCCTAATTATAAATCCTAATGTTTAAATAAAATACTAATCGTAAGATGCGGCAAGATTTATTAAATATAATCTCGAGCAAAAAAGTTCTAACACATTGAGATAAAATAAATAAAATTACTTTTCGTGAAAAGTAACAATAAATACTATTAAGGTATGAATGATAAAGATGATAGCAATAGCATTAATAATAATAACAATAATAATAGTAGTAGTAGTAGTAGTTGTAGTAGTAACATTAATAAAATTAGTAACAATGATATTGAGTAAATAATAATAATAATTAGGTCTAGTTTGCGCTAAAAATAGTAAAATAACTATTCTTACATTATTAGTGATTTTAGAAGCTCAAGTAAACAATTTGGAAGAAAAGAGGGACAAAATTGGATGTCAACAACAACTATATTTTGTGAGAAATCTCTTGGATTAATAAGTTAATTGAGTTTGAATCAGTCAAAAGTTAATCACAAGTCTTCGTGGGAACGATACTCTACTCACTACTTTATTACTTGACGACCACGTGCACTTGCATGAGTATTTTGATCGTAACACTTTCCTCGATTAATACTGATCTCCTAGGTTTTCAATATCGTTCATTATTTTGAAAACTATTTTCCAGAATTAAAGTGGTATTTTGCCCTATATGTATGCACAAAATATGTTGATTGATTTGCCTGACCCATTTTCCTAATTAGAGTATCATGTACCTAATATTTATTGCATACTTTATGCTATTCTGTTTCCTTATGTGATCATACCATGCTTTGTGATTTCTTTCATTTTAAATAACTGCTTATTATCGTTTGACTTTTATTCTTTAATTAAAGGGGGTGTCGACAGCATGGCGACTCTGTTGGGGAACTTTTTTAGGCTTTTACCATTTCATGTTACTTATGATTTACTGCATCATTATTGCTTTTATTTAATGTCTTTATTCTTTTTACTTCGAAACTTACTTGGCTCTTTGTTTTTTTTCTTTAATACATTCTTTTACCGCTTTCCTTCAATACTGTTGTAATTATGAGCAATTATTGTAATCATTATGAACGTGCAAATACGTGATAACTTGTTTCATTCTTGTAATTGCATCTTCAACATCATATTCCACTCGTGCCAAACAAAATACCATAACAACGCTTATAATAAGTGGTTGCGCTCTTCCGATATTATCAACTCCCCCTAATTTGGCAAAGGCGTATTTGCGGTAAAACCAGTCGATCAGCGGTGCAGTCGACGGTTCCATGCCTTTCCCTCTTGAGTTGTCTGCTCAAGGGTACCAGTCTAATACCCCATAGAAACCTTACTCTGTTTAATTGTGCATGCATCATGGTCAAACCTAGCTGAGTCAGTTATGTTGTCCACATAATGACTCTTTAAGATAGCCTCGTCCAAAGTCCACCGGGTTTTCTTGAAACCCAAACGGACACTAACCATGTTCTGTGTATTTATTCGGAGAACTAAATGCTTTTCATGCTAATGTTGATATTTAATAGTCGAATCTGGTGGGGGTAAGGGTCTAACATCTTTGTCTTGCAGAAAATGAGGCACAAAGTCCCCAACTTCGGTATGATCAACATACCCTCACTTTTGCAGACCTGGTAGAGGAACCTCTCATCAAGTAACTAAGTTAACGAGTGGAAAGAGAGAGTCACCAAGGCTAGTGAGAAGCTGGAATACCTGGAATACAGCCTGCTGGAGTTGGAAGGGAAAGTGAGGAAAAGAGTCACCGACTGTCAAAATGCTGAGAAAGGCGAAGGAGAACGTCTGGCAATGGCATTTTTACTGGAAAATCTGCGTAAGCTGGAGGACTTGATCAACGAGAACATTCCACCTGGGGAAGGTCCTTCTGGGACCAAGTAGTTAGGAGTCTTTTCTTTTGCTTTAAAAATGTAATAAGGCCAATGGCCATTAGTGACATTTCTATTTTTTGCTAGTGTCGTTTTGGGATTCGACTTATTTTATCAATAAAATGAGGCATTAAGAATTATAAGTTCTCCAAATCAACTTGTCGCTAGGCCTACCTCGGGCACAACGAGGCTCCCCAATTAGGACACGATTTATATTCGTGTACTATATGTTTCAATACTGCAATGTTTTCTCCTCATGATCCTCACTAACTTGTTACCTTTTTTTTACTCTTGTTTTATTCCCCTCCCCAAAGGTTAGTTCGTGCACTCTGACTTCATCATCTTACTCCACAAGATCCAAGGGCCCTCCTCCTCCTCCTCCTCCGAGTCCTATCATGAACAAGAACAAAGCAAAAATAGAAGATTTGAACAACATCAGAATATAGAACTTAGCCGAAAGGGTAGAGGTTCCTCAGGGTATTCAGGTTTCCAAAGAAAGTGCCGCCCAGCTTGAGCAAAAGTTATTGAAGTTTCAGAAAGAATTGGACCAAGTTCGGAACTTGGGGAACTTGTAATTTTCCCTTACAACTCCAGATGTCAACTTTCCCAACACTCAAAATCCCACACCTCCACAGAACATCCCGAAACCAGTAAAATAACACACTCATGTTTAACATTGCAACACATGCCACACTTCAAACAACACCCCATTACTCATCCCTGAGTCGCTAAACACCGTAAATGATCATCTCCACAACACTCTCATCTATGTGGAAACCATACCACACTATACTCAACCAATTTCAAGCACACCTGAGTTTGATGACAAAGATTCTCTTATCAGGAACCTGGCTATAGAACTCAAGAAGCTGACTAGCCAAGTCCAGGGTTATGAGGGAAACAAATGTATCGAGGGACTAAATTATGAGGACCTTTGCATTCAGCCAAATGTCGAACTTCCTGAGGGGTACAAACATCCTAAGTTAAAAATATTTGATGGCACAGAGGATCCCAGGGTCCATTTAAGGACGTACTGCGACAAGATGGTCGGAGTCGAAAGGGATGAAAAGATCCGCATGAATCTCTTTATGAGAAGTCTGAAAGGGGATGCTCTATCTTGGTACATTAGCCAAGACCTTAAGAAGTGGACAAACTGGGTAGGTATGGCGTCCAATTTCATGGACAGGTTCAGATTCAATATGGAGAATGCGCCAGATGATTTCTACATCCAAAACTTAAAGAAGAAACCTAGAGATATTCCGCGAGTATGCTACTCGTCGGAGATCAGAGGCTGCTAAGGTCAGGTCGGCCCTAGAAGAGGAACAGATGAATAGGTTTTTCATTCGGGCTCAAGACCCACAGTATTATGAGAGATTGATGCTAACTGAAAGCTAGAAATTTTCCGACATCATCAAGTTACGGGAGAGGATCGAGGAAGGCATTAAAAGTGTTATGGTCACAAACCTTAAGGCTTTGCAGGCTACCAACAAGGCTCTACAATCTGGTGGCACGTCCAAGAAAAGGGATGTGAGTGCCGTGATGGTTGCATGGAGAACAAAATCCCCAATAAAATACCAAGCCTACCTATTACCTCCACTCACGTATCAGCCTACCCTAAATTACTAAGCACCCTCACCTTCTTATCAAGCTCCACCACCCACTTACCAATCATCTCCACCTCCCACATATCAGCCTACTTCACAAGATACTCTCAACCCGTACCTATCTACCAAGCTTATAATACTCAACCCTCTAACTATCAATCCCCTCCCACTCGCCAAAACTTCCATAGACCTCGACCAAATTTTGACCGCAGACCTCCCAAGCAATACACTGCCATCGCCGAACCAATTGACCAGCTATATGAGAGGCTCAAAGCTGCTGGTTACGTCACCCCTATCCCTACCATAACTCCAAAAAATCCTTCCCAATGGATCAACCCAAACAAAATATGTGCATACTATTCCGGCATGAAGGGGCATACTATTAACGAATGCCGCTCTCTGAAGGATAAGATCCAAGCTTTAATTGACAACAAGATCATCGTGGCAAAAGAGCCTGCTTCTAATGTTCGCAACAACCCTCTGCCTGACCACAAAGGCGGAGGAGTTCACATGATTGAGATAGAAGATGATTGGGACCCTAAAGGATCGATCAGATTGATCGCTGAAGGTGACGAGCCAAAGAAACCAGCAGTCACACTCAATCCTATTGTAGTCCAGATCCAGCCTTCTGGAGACGCTGAAGTGAACATGTCCATACCACTTGAGTTCGAAGCACCTTCTTCTGCAAAAGCGCCAGGACCAATTGAGGTCGAGTTTGGATACCCGAAAACACATGCACCATTTGAAGTGGTTGTGTTACCTTCCAAAGCAAGGGTACCCATTCCAGTAGCTATGTCAACCATAACACCTTTCTATATGAAGGCCATTCCTTAGGATTACACCGCCGAGGCGAGAAGGAAAGGGAAAACCAAATCTGGAGAAGCAATTGCAGCACAGAGTATGACCAGAACCGGCAAGGTTTATACTCTAGAACATCTAGCTGAGTCCAGCAAGCAAGCCTCTGGACGACCAAGTGTCACTGAAACTGGGCATGTTGACCTCTGGAGGAAGATACAAGCCAAAGAAAATTCGGTCATCGATCAATTGAACAAGGCGCCAGCCCAAATCTCCATCTTAGCCCTGCTATAAAGCTCTGACGCATGTAAAAATGCCTTATTGAAAGTGCTAAGAAAGGCATATGTGCCCAGCAACATAATTGGAGGAGAAATGGCAAACATTAGAAGCAGCTGTTGCACATCACTATGCAATGCGAAGATTATTTCATCACCAGAATTCTAATTGACGGAGGGTCCAGCCTCAATATTTGTCCATTGGTGACTCTTAGAGCATTGGGAAAGAGCCTGTATGAGATCAAGGATGGAGCCATCAATGTCAAAGCTTTCGATGGATTCTAAAGGTCCACTATTAGGTAAATCAATTTATGTCTGCAAATGCGACCAACTTGGTTCGACGTTGACTTTCAAGTGATAGACGTCCCAGCATCTTATAATTTGCTGTTAGGACGGCCCTCGATTTATGCCACTGGAGCCGTACAGTGAAGTTTGAGTGGAATCACCAAGAGGTGATTATTCATAGAGATGGTAGCAATCCCATATACAGTCGCCAGACCATCTCGGTGATCGGAGAAAGAAGGAAAATAGGCAGAGAAACCTACCACCACATTGAGCGAGTCAACACCGTGGACAAGGATAATTGGTGTGGATACGAACCAGGCAACGGACTCGGCAAGAACCTCCAGGGAATCGCCAAACCTATCATGTTGAAGAAGCATGGTACCGCTTTTGGTTTGGGATATGAATATACTTGGGAGGAGTTCAACCACTGGTCGCCACCATGGCACAGTCCCTACTACCTACTGGAGCATCCAATACCTCGGCTGGAGCAGACTTTCTAGCCAGCAGATGTCATATATGGGTCAGAAGAAGAGGAAGCGTTGTCGTCAATGAGGAATATGTTTTTGGAAGACGACAATATGGATTGTTATGTCATTTTTGAGGAGAAAGGGGAGGAAGGCCCTTCCATACAAGCTGTGAGTCAAGGAGCACGCCTCAGTAATTGGTCCATCAGAACCACCAGGGCCCAGAAAGTTTCGGGGTAGCAAGGTTGAACAAAACACCATGCATTACCTTTTACTTTTTCACTAGTTGATTTTCTTTCCGTATTTTCTTTAATCTCGAAAAAAGAGCTCCCATGTTCAAAAAAATTATTAAATTTATCAAAGCATTTTAGTTTCTTAAAAATCTCGCTCTTATTATTTTTCTATCGTTTACTTTATTTACATAGCATTACTATTACTTATCTTGATGAACCGACAATTGTGACTTGCAACGAGACAACACAACAAACGGACATAGACTCAGAAGAGGATGATATACCAGAAGAGGTTGTTAAATAGGTTGAGGACTTTGAGAATAGGCCTGAGTCTAATTTGGATGAGACTGAGATTGTCAACTTAGGGGATACAGAGAATGTCAAAGAAATGCGCATAAGTGTTCATCTACCACCATCAGAAAAGAAAGAGTACACGGAATTCCTAAGGGAATATAAAGATATATTCACCTGGTCGTATGATGATATGATCGATCTCAGTACATCTATTGTGGCTCACAAACTGCCGACAGATCCGATATGTCCGCCGGTAAAACAGAAGCTCAGAAAGTTTAAACCTGACATGAGTTTGAAAATCAAGGAAGAAGTTACCAAGCAAGTCAAAGCAAGGGTTCTCAGGGTAGTGGAGTATCCAACATGGTTAGCCAAAATTGTGCCAGTGCCGAAGAAGGATGGGAAAGTTAGAGTCTATGTCGACTACCGGGATCTCAACTGGGCCAGTCCGAAAGATGACTTTCCCTTGCTGAACATACACATCCTAATTGACAACTGCGCCAAGTACGAGCTGCAGTCATTTGTTGATTGTTTTGCTGGTATCATCAGATATGGATGGACGAGGAAGACGCGGAGAAAACGGCTTTCATCACATCGTGGGGGATGTATTATTACAAGATGATGTCGTTTGGATTAAAGAATGCTGGGACCACCTATATGAGGGCCATAACTACTATTTTCCACGACATGATACATAAAGAGATTGAGGTATATGTAGATGATGTCATCATCAAATCCAAGAAAGCCACTGACCACATGGAAGATTTGAGGAAGTTCTTCAACAGACTGAGAAGGTACAATCTGAAATTAAATCCCGCCAAATGTGCATTCGGGGTTCCTACCGGAAAACTACCTGGATTCATTGTGAGTCGTCAAGGAGTAGAACTGGATCAGTCAATGGTTAAGGCCATTCAAGAATTGCCACCGCCAAAGAACAAGAAGGATGTGATGAGTTTTCTGGGGAAACTCAACTATATCAGCCGGTTCATAGCTCAGTCCACTATCATTTGTGAACCAATCTTTAAAATGTTGAAGAAGGACACCGCTACCAAATGGACTGATGATTGCCACAAAGCCTTCGACAGAATCAAGGAATACATGTCAACGCCGCCAGTTTTGGTTCCGCCCGAACCAGGTAGACCTCTATTGCACTACCTTGTAGTATTGGATGGGGAATTCAGTTGTGTTTTGGGACAACATGACGAAACAGGGAGAAAGGAGCAGGCCATCTACTATCTTAGCAAGAAGTTCACCCCGTACAAGGCCCGGTATTCCCTATTGGAACGCACCTGTTGTGCTCTGACTTGGGTAGCTCAGAAGTTCAGGCATTATTTCTGTGCCTATACGACTTACCTCATATCAAGAATGGATCCACTGAAATATATCTTTTAGAAGCCCATGCCCACTGGCAAACTAGCCAAGTGGAAAATCCTGCTGATCGAATTTGACACTGTCTACATATCTCAGAAGGCAATCAAAGGACAAGCCTTGGAAGATCATCTCACCGAGAATCCCGTGGACGGAGAATACGAGCCTCTAAAGACGTATTTTCCTAATGAAGAGGTATCTTTCATAGGAGAAGATATTGTAGAATCCTATGATGGTTGGAGAATGTTTTTTTACGGAGCAGCAAATTTCAAAGGAGTTGGCATAGGAGCAGTCCTAGTATTAGAAACCGGCCAGCATTATCCAGTATCTGCCAAACTCAGGTTCTCGTGCACCAACAACATGGCCGAATTCAAAGCTTGCATCTTAGGGCTCAAGCTGGCCATTGATATGAACATTTAGGAGTTACTAGTGATCGGGGATTCAGATTTGCTCATACATCATGTCCGAGAAGAATGGGCTACTAAGAACTCCAAGATACTCCCTTATCTGCATCATGTACATGAGTCGAGGAAGAGGTTTATAAAGATAGAGTTCCAGCATGTTCCCAGAGTCTAGAATGAGTTTGTCGACGCATTGGCTACCCTATCATCTATGATTTAGCATCCAGATAAGAACTTCATTGATCCTATCCTGATAAAGATCTATGATCAGCCAGCTTACTGTGCTCATGTCGAGGAAGAAGCAGACAGAAAACCATGGTTTCATGACACCAAGGAGTATTTGACAATAGGAGGATATCTAGAGCTTGCAAATCCCATTCGGAAGTGCACACTTTGGATGTTATCTAAAAACTTCTTTCACAGCAGAGGAATTCTATATAGGTGGACTCCCGATTTGGGGTTACTAAGGTATGTCGAACCAAGGGAAGCATCCACGGTATTAGAAGAGGTCCATGCAGGGATCTGCGATCCACATATTCATGGTTTTGTCTTAGCAAAAATAGATACTCCGGGCAGGATATTTTTGGATGACTATGGAAACGGAGTGCATCCAGTATGTCTGAAAGTGTCATCGCTGTCAGATACATGCAGACACGATAAAGGTGCCTCCAAATGAGCTTACTGCAGCAAGCTCGCCATGGTTGTTCACCGTTTGGGGAATGGATATTATCGGACCTATCGATCCTGTCGCATCAAATGGGCACAGGTTCATTCTAGTGGCAATTGATTACTTCACCAAATGGGTTGAAGCAGCATCATATAAGGCATTGACTAAAAAAGTCATGGCAGACTGTCCGTGACCGTATCGTTTGCTGGTTCGGCATCCTGAATCAATCATTACTGACAATGGTTCCAATATCAATAGTGACCTGATGAAAGCAATGTGTGAAGCATTCAAGATCAAACACAAGAACTCTACAGCCTACAGACCTCAGATGAATGGAGCTGTAGAAGCGGCCAACAAGAATATCAAGAAGATACTAAGAAAAATGATAGAAAACCATAAGCAGTGGCATGAGAATCTAGCATTCGCTCTATTGGGATACCGCACCACAGTTTGCACTCAACTGGGGCTACTCCCTATATGTTGGTTTAAGGTACAGAGGCAGTCATTCCTGCCGAGGTGGAAATTCCCTCCTTGAGGATCATACAGGAAGCAGAACTTGACGACGCAAAATGGGTAAGAAGCCACTACGATCAGCTAGCTCTTATAGATGGGAAGAGAATGAATGCAGTTTTTCATGGTCAATTGTATCAGAACAGAATGTCTAGAGTCTTCAACAAAAGAGTCAAGCCGAGAAAGTTTACACCGGGGCAGCTAGTGTTGAAGAAAATATTCCCGCATCAAAATGAAGCCAAAGGTAAATTCTCTCCCAACTGGCAAGGTTCGTACATGGTTCATTGGGTTCTAACCGGAGGAGCCCTCATACTTGCAGAAATGGACAGAGAAGTCTAGCCAAAGCTGATCAATTCAGATGAAGTGAAGCGATACTATGTATAACCATTTATGATTTCTTTATGATGTAATCTGAACTATGCCTGACCTGATTCCCATTTAAGAGGGGATACATAGGCAGCCATATGGTTTTGGTCACAAATCAATAAAATTTTCATTTCCCCCGCCATTGGAAACTAGGGCACAATTTTGAGGAGGACCCTCAAAATTCCGAAGTTGATTTTCAGCCATTCATCACACGCAGCCGTCAGAAGCACCGACCTAGTAAACTGGGGCAGAATTTTGAGGAGGACCCTCAAAATTCTGGAGCACGAGAGGTTGCAATGTCTTGTACCGCGTCACAGTCGTCGGTTCATCTAAAAGAAAACTATTTTCAAATATATATTTACGCTATATTTTTTTACTAAATCATGTATGTCCGTTATCAAAATTGTTTTTTTTAGCAAGGCTACCCCAAGGATACGCACAGTATCACCGAAACAAGAGCCGAGCAGGACAAGCAAAGCCCACGGAAGGACGAACTAAACTTCTCCTCTTTTTTTACAAAACTCACGATTTTTCTCTGGATGCAGGCACTCAATTCGCAAAATAATTAGATATATCTATGCACTCATACTTTTTAAGGAATACAACTCCTCAGAATCATCACCTGTTTGCAAGTGCTATCCGCACACGACATCCCCAGCAGCCAAGACCATACAATCAGTTATCGGCCGTCATCTATCAGCTGAGAGATTTCATTACTATTCACCTTTATTTTTCCTGCATTGCATAAGGCTACCTTTCTACCTTCCGAGACTAAGCACTGTCTCCATCTATATTTTTCCTGCATTGCATAAGGCTACCTTTCTGCCTTCCGAGACTAAGCATTGTCTCCATCTGCATTTTTCCTGCATTGCATAAGGCTACGTTTCTGCCTTCCGAGACTAAGCACTGTCTCCATCTATATTTTTCCTGCATTGCATAAGGCTACCTTTCTGCCTTCCGAGACTAAGCATTGTCTCCATCTGCATTTTTCCTGCATTGCATAAGGCTACGTTTCTGCCTTCCGAGACTAAGCACTGTCTCCATCTGCACTTTTCCTGCATTGTACAAGGCTACCTTTCTTCCTTCCGAGACTAAGCATTGTCTCCATCTGTATTTCTCTACATTGTATAAGGCTACCTTTCTGCCTTCCGAGACTAAGCATTATCTCCATCTGCATTTTTCCTGCATTGCATAAGGCTACCTTTCTGCCTTACGAGACTAAGCACTGTCTCCATCTGCACTTTCCTACATTGCATAAGGCAACATTTCTGCCTTCCGAGACTAAGCATTGTCTCTATCTGTATTTCTCTGCATTGCATAAGGCTACCTTTCTGCCTTCCGAGACAAAGCTCTGTCTCCATCCTGCATGGCTGAAATATCGCCACTTTATCTTTATTGCATGACAGAAATATCACCACCTTTTATTTACGTCTTGCATCGGCTGAAAGATCGCCACCTTCTGCATTTCATGGGTGTGAGCACGTGATTTTTGCCCTTAGAAAATTATTCCTAAAAAATCCAAACAAAATGATTTTTCATTATTCTTACAATTTTGCATTTTTGTGTTAATCAGTTTCATAATAATTAATACTAAATTACAAAAAATATGCATATGCAGTAGGATTTCAATTTTACAATTTTAAAATAATTTAAGGAAAAATCAAAAATAGCATTTTTAGTGTTTTAAGTGGAAATTACTATAAAATAACTATTAAATAAATTTTTAGAATTTAATTAATTTTAGTTTAATTTCACAATTTTAAAAAAATCAGAAAATATATGTAAAATTGAAAAGAAAAAATAAAATACAAAATGAAAATGCAATACAAAAATAATATGAGTAAAATACAAGAAAATAGATAAAAAAAAGAGCAACAGAAATGGTCCGTTTTAAAATTGGGCCAAGTACCCCAGCCCAAAACAATAAACAACCCGCCCAGGCCCTAAAAATCCCATACCCGGTCTGCCCCCATGTAATACAAACGACCCTGTTTAAGAAGATTCAATCCTAGCTGTTGAAATTGATTAATCTAACGGCTGGGTTTGATCCTTTTAATAAGTAAAACGACGACGTTTAAGATTCTCAATCACAGCCCTTGATCATTTTAATCTAACAGACAGGATCTGGACTTCATTAAACCAAACGACGTCGTTTAAAATACCCATTCCATCTCAACCGTTCACTCTGACAATCCAACGGCTCCAATTCATCATTATACTTTTAATATAGCATATACACATTTAACCCTAAAAACATTTTATCCCTTCACCTCCCGTCTTCCTCAGCCGCCACCAAATCCTCTCCGACCCCGCCGGAACCCTACCGGCGAGAAACACCAGTTACACCAACTGGCCCCCAAAAAACACCATTGAACCACCTCTAGACCCTGAACCCACCCCTACACTCCGTTTCGTTCAAAACCATCCCAATCTTCTCGAATATCCAAAAATGTGTCGTCGGAACCCTAACTCCGGCGAACACGACTTCATCTAATCCAACCCAAAATCACACTGTAACACCTCCTGACCATCATCTACCCAATTTTTAAAAATTTTGATCCCAAATCTAACGGGGTCGGCTCAAATATAAGGTTGAAGATTCTCCGATGAGGGAAAAATTGTCACAAGACTCCCTGGATTCTTGAAGAACTGGAATAATTAAAAAAAAGAGAGAGAGACTGTCCAAGTAAATAAAAAGAAGCTAAGTGTTCTTTTCTTCTGTTTCTTTGTTTTATTTTTCTTGCATGTTTTTTAATTATTTTTTTTGCTATTCGTTTCAATACTTGTTTGTTACTAGTGTTACTGATTCTTGCTAAAAAATAACATCTTAATATTACGTTTTTAATAAATATATTCTGATTAATTTTGATTGATAGCTTGATTAGTAAATCGAATTTTATAATTGAATAATGTAATTTTAATTGTCTTAGTTTTTGATAACTGATTGGTTATAGTTGTTAATTAGTTAATATCAAAACTAGGATTAGATTTGTTAATTCCTAGTAATTAGTTGGTTATAATTGGTATGTTAATTAGATTTTATTAATTAGAAAATTAGGTTTATAAATTGATAATTCGGCAGTTTAAAATTCAGGGAGCAATAGGTTGATTGGTAAATTCATTTAAGGTTCAGGGGTCTTTTGGGCACATTAAAAGGTTTAACAGTAATAAATCAAGGGAAGTGGGGGTAGTTTGGGTATAGAAAAAAGGCAAATAGGTATATTTCTAAGTGAAGTAGGGGTAGAGAGAGGATTACACTAAGATAGAAGGTTCTAGATAGGGTAACTAGTATGATTTTTCACAAATAAGGGTAGTCAATTGATTAACTAATAAAAGAATAAGGATATAAGTGAAACAAAAAGGGGACTAAATCATAAAATCTGAAATTCAAAGTTCCCTCCAAATTTAAATCTATAAATAGACATCAATACGCCTCATTTTAGAAGTTTTTAGGCACTCCAAAATTTTCTCAAAAATATCTGATAAGTTTCAGATCTGAAATTGAGAATTTCAGATCAGAATTCTCTCTTCTAACTCCAAAATTTCTTCCAAAAATCCAAAAACACTATAAAGTTCAATAGAAAAATCCAGAATAAGAAGATTCAGATCATTTTCGAGTTTGATTGCTGCTTTTTGAATCCTTTTGATCGTGTGGTTGTTGTATCTAAAATACTGATTCAATTCCAAGCTCGCTCGAGCTTATTCAAGCTGTTTTTGTGGAGATTTCCTGGATATTTTGGACTTAAAATCAGTCCTATTTCTGATCACTGCTGTAATGTTGCTTGCTGCTGATCCTTTCTCCTGTTTTGTTCTATTTTCCAGGTATCAGTTCTGTATCCCTTGGATTTTGCAATGGAATGAAGCAAATGATTGTTTAATCATATTGAATTTTCGTTTGAAGTATAATATGTTTAGTAGATTCTCATGTTAGTTGACTTTGATTTTGTTTAGAGTTAGACATTCAATATGGAATTAGGCTATCAATTCATTAACTGTTGGTTTTATTTTTGTAATTATATATTTCGTAATAATTTGAACTTTGAGACTATTATTTGATTAGTGAATTGTCAGTATTGCATTGATATTTTCAAATATTAAGTAGATCACAAGGATTTAGAAGTCATACAGTCTAGGATTTTCATTTTTGTTAAAGGATGCCGTTTAGATAGTCATTGTTGTTATTACTTCATTTGAATTGATTCAGAGATTTAAAAGGTGAATTGAGTTTGTCATTAAAAATTGATTGAAGACGTGATTGGAAATATGCAGTTGTATTCTGAAATAAGCTGATATACGATTTTTGCATCGGCTTTTCATAAAAAAAAATGATTATGTTTATCCATATGCCAGTTAATTTGTTCGAATCATAACAATCATTTTGAACATTGTTTGAATTTCAGTTTAGTTAACAACTGGGCTAATGGCCATACTAGCCAACTGTGTGGGCTTATTGTTAAATTGTTAAAAAAAGGCAGCACGTTTTTTTTATTAATTACTGGTCCACAGTTTTTGAACTAGTTCAACTAATTGCTTCACTTCTAAATTCAAATCAATTGTATAAAAATTTTTAGTTGGTTATTTATAGTTTAAATCTGATAATGTGTTAAATGTATGAGTTCGAGGCCAAATGGCATTTCATAATTTCGAAGAAAATCAAAGGAATAAATACAATAAAAAATAAGTAATTAGGAATATGAAAATTAAGCCATAAATATAAAATTGGATTCTTAATTAGGTAGCGGGCTCAAGCTAAAAGGCATTCCCTTTTGTTTGAGTTCAGACTTGAATTGGGAGTTCGAATTTATATTTATGGATTAATTGACCTTTAGAGACAAAACAAAAGTAGAAAACTTAGATATTTTAGCTTGGCCTTAATAAAAATAAAGTGGGTCGAGCCTTGCCAAATCAAATACACAATTGCGGGGCCCTCATTAATTACTTAATAAAATACTTAGTATTCGGGATAGGCCGTTTAGCGAATTTCATGGCCTTTCCCAAAAAATAACAATACGTTAGCCACTTTAGGCGCGATTTTAAATAATCTTACTTTCCTAATACGGGTGTGCATTTCATGCAACCCAAATCCGAATTCGAAAATGTTGGATAAGAATATGTCGAGGATCCGGGTGCATTTCATGTGACGTGATCCGAAAACATATTCTTAAATGATGTTCACTTTCTTAAATAAAAATAATTGACAAAAAGCGGTAATTAATTTTAAAATTTGCACAAGTAAGGTAACATGTACAAAAAATTAAATTTTAGCCAAATATAACAATTGAGCGACCGTGCTAGAACCACGGAACTCGGGAGTGCCTAACCCCTTCTCCCGGGATAACAGAATTCCTTACTCGGATTTCTGGTTTGCGACTATAATACAGAGTCAAACCCCTTCCTCGATTCGGGATTCAAACCGGTGACTTGAGACACCATAAATCTCCTAAGTGGCGACTCTAAATTTTAAATAAAACGAATCCCATTTCGGTTGTCCTTTAAGTGGAAAAACTCCTTCTTTATTATACCCTTCCCCAGGGTGTAGTAAAGCCAAAGCGGAAAAAGGAGGTGTGACAGCTCTGGCGACTCTACTGGGGAAGAGGACCCAGAACTTCGATTCAGGGTTCAGAATTCGAGCTCAGTTAAATTGTTGTATTTGGCTTTATTTGGTTTTGATACATGTTCCATGCTTTCTGTGCTAAATGTTTACCGCTTTAATTTATTGAACTGTATATAAATTGTCGCGAATCCCTCCCTCTTTCTGAGTCTTCTACATCATGGAGAAGGGTGCACTTCGTGTAGCTTATCTTCTGTTAGAGTCTTTTTTGCAATTTAGAACGAGGTTTGGATAAGTTGCAAAGTCGGGCGAGCTTCTGTATGCCCGGTACGCTGCCTCCCCCTCGGCCCGAGTTGTCCGCGCGGGTAAGCCAGGTCTAGACCAATAAACCTAGGGCTTAAACTTAGTTGAACAATAAACTCATGCCGGATCTCTAGTAGGACGTTTATTTGCATCACGTGCATTTTGACTTAGGGGACTCAACACAGGGGTTGGGTCCGTCTAGGACAGGTGACCCGAATTAAAATGACCATCCTGATGCATATTTACGTGCTACTTGCATTTATTTGCTCGGCTTTGCATGTTGACCGGCTTGTATATCATGAATGAAAAATTGTGAAAATTATCAGTGTTAGGACTAAAGGAGGATAACCATTTATTGTGAAAAACTCAATGCCCAAATAGTACTGAAATGCTACTGGATTTTTGAAAAAAAATGATTTGAAAAAAAAAAGGAAAGTAATTTGTTGGTCAAAAAATAGTTTTGATTTTGGCCAATCGGCCCGAACTATGCTGGTTTGATTCTTACCACGTGTGAGATACGTAGGCAACCCTTAACGGGTCCAACCACACCTTTTGCAAAAAATAGCCGAAAAATGTCAAAATTTTGATTTTTTGTTATAAATAAATCAGGTGATGCTATTTCTTGTTCAAAACAAGCCGAATGTCCCTCAAAAGACGCCGGAAGGCCGTTTTGCAAAAAATATCCACTTTGAGTCACTCCAAATAATTTGAGGGCACAGCCTTAAAATATCCCTTGCGGAAATGTTAAAAGGTCGTATCCAAAATCAAGTTTGGGTCATTTTGCACCTTTACAAAAATAGCCACTTTGTCAAATAAGCCATTACATGGCCGGTTTTTGCTAAAATAGCCATAATTGATATTAAAATTTTCTCAGTCTTGCAATTGGCCTGTGGTGATGCTGAGTGACGCCCCATGGGCCCCAGGATGAGAAATTTTGATATTAATTTTAATCATTGAATTTGAAATTTCTAAAATGAAAAGCCATTTTTCTTTTTAATCATTAAATTCCTTCAAATAAAATGTGCAGGATGAATTCAAATGACATCGAAACCTTCTCAGTCCTGAGCGAGATACCCCTTAAGCTCCATTTGTGGTGGAATGATCTCGGAGATGAAAGCAGAAAATCAGTGGTAAAAATT
>MU730644.1:0-20270 GCA_026770625.1 Nicotiana glauca
AAGTTGATTCTCTCTCACTCTCATTCTCAGAGAAACCTAACGCCGCCACTCCTCCGCCATCATCCGCCGGCCAAAAATCGCCTACGACGGCGGCGGAACTCCAAGCAACCCTAAATTTTCACCATAGTTCCGTCTTCGTCTCCCCAGTCCATATCCAACCTTAGTTTCTTTCAAATCTCCGCCAATCCTCTCGAATCTTAAACCAAAAATCCGACCAAAACGCCACCACCTCCAAACTTTTCCAAATTAACACCACATGATCTCCTTACACCCCTCATCCCAAATCCACAATCCTTAGCCCTCGAATTAACCCCGTTTGGTTAGAATCTCATATCGAATTTCGGCCGAAAACCCTAACTTCTTAATGTTTGGTAATAAATGGTTTCCAGGCTATAATAGCCCTTAATTAGGTGTTTTCTCACGGAAATACCTAATTAGGGATGATTGTAGTCCAAATTTGTGAAGAAAAGGGCCACCGGATGCGAGATTGAGGTATTTTTATTTTATTTTTGTTTTGTTTGTTTATTCTCTTTCCTGTGTTTTGTGATTCGGTATTGTTATTCTCCTAGTCTTATTTTGGTAATTAGGACGTTTAATTTCAGTATACTTGCCATTAATTTTTATTAGGGTTAGTTTTAATTCATGATCCAGTAAGTTTTTCTGCCTAGTTTGATTGTTCTTTGTTATGCTTGATTCCATTATCATGAGTTTTCGATTTTCTTTTAGATCAATTTTTGTTGTTATTCATGACTGATTCTGTTCTGGTGATGTTTTGATTCTGTTTAACTCTGTTTGTGATCCTTGATGTTAGTTTAATCGTGTGTTTTGATTTAGTTAGTAATTTCTTATTGCTACCTTTAATTAGATTTCATCAATCTAGTTGTTTGGGTATAGCTGATTGATCTAATATTGACTAACTATGGTAGAATTGAGACCAAGGGGTTTGGTTTAGTTGATATAGGTCTGGTAATGTCAGAATAAAAGTAAGGGTAGTATAGGTATTCCATAAATAGAAAACAATGCTAGAATTTCCTAGACTCTTCTAGAAGAGGACCTTAGTTTAAATTGCAGTAGTTTTAGTGCAGTAACTTGAGAAAGAAGTCAGAAAATAAAGGACTAAGTGAGTAAAACTGAAAATTAAAAGAGGGACTAAGGTGTAAAGTTGAAAATCTGAAAGAGCCCTAGGGTTTGCCTATAAAAAGGCATGCTTAGTGACTTCATTCACAAGTTTCACAATCTGAAAATTCCCCCAGATTTCCACAAGTCTTCACGGGCTAAAGATTTGAATTTCAAATCCAAAATTCTAGATCTAGTTCTTCAAAACCAAAAACAACAGAAAACTCTATAAAAATTACTATTCTATTGATATTCCTTAGATCAATTGCAAGTTCAGCTGTTAATTCGAGTCCTAGCTTAGATGAAAATGATTTGAAGAGTTTGTGTACTGGTTGCTGAAGTTTCAAAGATTGTACTGGTTGATTTCGAATTTGTTTGGGTTTCTTCAAGTTATTTTGGGTGTTTGTTGTTGCTGCTCTTCTACAATTCATTTTGGGCTTTGTTTGAGTTTATTTCTGGTTGAAACTGGTTTCGTTGTTGCTTCTGGAATTCTAGTAGCGTTATCTACTGTTTACTGCTGCTGATACTTCCTTTTCTTATTTTTCAAACATCCAGGTACATACCCTGTAACCTTCAAGCTTGTGGACATGAAATGAAATGCTGCTTGAGTTGATTTCTGACTTCTCGTGTTTTGTTTTAGTTCAAAAGTGTAGGGCAATTATGTTTATTCAAATTTCATATCACTTGTATAGTTAAGACTGTTTCGGCTATTTTGGACAGTGGACTGTTCAACTAATTTGATTGCTTCTTATAATCATATGAGTTTTGTATTTAGTAGTGTTAGCTTGAATTAGTTTAAAATCCAGAGTTTGTGTTACCATGAGTTAATTCGAAATCAGGGACTTAAAAGTAGGGGTTTAGTTTGAAAATCGGTATGTAGGCTAATATCCTTTTAAAATAAATGAGGTGCGCCGCGCCAAATAAAATCACAAATCGCGTGGACCTCTTTAAATATTCATAAAAATATTTAGACCTCGAGACGTGCCATTTAGCGAATTTCATGGCTTCCCACAAAGTTAATAATACGCTAGTTGCTTTAGGCCCGGCATCTAATAATATTACCTTCCTAAACTCGGGTGCACATTTATGTGACCCAAATCCAAATCCCAACGAAGTTGAAATATGTCAAAAACCACAGGTGCATTTATGTGATGTGGTTCGAGACGTGTTTTAATGACGTTGCAATTCTCTTTAAAAATAATAATCAAAGCGGTTTAAAGTTAAAAAGCACATAGGTTAAAACATGTTCTAAAATCGAATAAATAAGCCAAATATGACATTTGAGCGACCGTGCTAGAACCACGAAACCCGGGAATGCCTAACACCTTCTCCCGGGTTAACAGAGTTCCTTACTCGGATTTCTGGTTCGCGAACTGTTAAACAGAGTCATGCTTTCCTCGATTAGGTATTCTAAACCGGTGACTTAGGACACCATAAATCTCCCAAGTGGCGATTCTGAATCTCTTAATAAATGAATCCCGTTTCGATTGTCCTTTAATTGGAAAAACTCCTTTACTCCTTTTACGGGGTGTAGTGAAAAGGAGGTGTGATAGTGGTCGATGTGGCAGGCGTGCCCAGAGAGGTAGGGGTGTCCCACGAGGTCGTGGGCGTCAGCGAGGAGGTGGTCCCTAGCAAGGGGGCGCTGAGGCACCTGTTGAGGATGTTGGAGTTGATCAGCCGTATGACCACCCTGAGCCAAACCATGCTCCTAGTGATATCCCATCATTCAGCCTGCAACTTACTCCAGGGACTTAGCAGGTGATCCCGTCAGCTCCATTGTTGATCGCGGGCACGGCCATTACTTTCATGACCCAAAATCCATTAAAGATCGTGATGGCGTCGGACATCACTTGTTAGGCAAGCCAACACCAAGAAGTTAAATAAATTCCTCATTTTTGTATTTTTGAAATCATTTCTTTTCCTTACGTTAAATAGTAAATAATGAACTTACCGAGAAAATAATGGTGTCTTTAACAAATTTAAATACTTAATAATCCCATAGTCATCCCAGAACCTGGTGTCACAAGTGCATGAGAGAAATAAAATGTAATACATTAGCTGTCCGGAATACAAATTGGACAAAAAAAGAAAGTACAATACTTTTAAGTAGACTCTACTGGTTGTGGGTCGACGTCTCGAGAGATGCAGCTCACCTAAGTCTCCGTTTCAACCATGTCGTTGAGCCCAACGAGGCCACTAGACATACATGTTCCTGTGCAACAAAAATGCACAACAAGTGTAGTATGAGTATGAAAACAACGCGTACCCATTAAGTATCCAGTCTACCCTCGATGAAGTAGTAACGAGAGGTCAACTTCAACACTTACTAGTTGTCCAATAATATAATCAGTCGTGGATTTATTAAAACAACAGTAAACTCAAGGGAATCATGTAGCAAGTAAAAAATCCATTTGATAATAAGTGATTTCCAAGTTCATATTTCCTCAATTATCAATTTATCTCAGGCCAGGGAGGCAATATCCTTATTTATAATTTCAAGACAAGCAATACAAGCATGCGGAAATCATGTCGAGGTCGTACGGCCGATCCAACATAATATTTAAATTTGTGCATTGCCAGAGGGTCGAATGGAGCGAACCATAGATGCATCTATTACCCCGCTCGCGAATCATACATGTGACGCGGTCCAATATAAATAAACACATCAAAAAGTCAATCAAGAATTCATCAGGGAAGCAATTACCCAAAGAAATGGCAACTTCTCTTTAACGATCAAGAAAATGATGTTCAATTTCTTTAGAAGTTCATTTACCAATTCGATATGATTAAGCTATTTAAATTGTCAAAACAAATATTTCAAGTATAGCATGCTTTCGAGTCCTAGACTACCCGGACTTAAGCATAATAGTAGCTACGCACGGACCCTCGTCACCTCATGTATACGTAGCCCCCACAAATAGAAGCACATATTTAATTATTTGACCTATAGGGATAATTCCCTTTTACAAGGTTAGAAAGGAGACTTACCTCACTCCGAAGTTCCATAACCGGCTTCCAAGCCCTTCCGACAATTCAAACTGATGCCCAACACTCCAACACTAGCCAAATAATGGGCAAACCAATTAAAATATACCCTAATGTTATAACAATTCAATTTATTTAAATTCCCAACTCCGCTCGAAAAGTTGACAAAATCACCATCGGGCCCACGTGCCCGGTTTCTGAAAATTTTTGAAGATAAACTTTACCCTTAACCTCACAAACTCAAATATATAATTTACTCTCAATTTCATGCCCTAAATTCGTGGTAAAAATCCAAAATATCAATTTCTAGGTCTTCTACCAAAAACCCAAAATTTCAACTAATTTTCATGCCCAAATCCATATATAATCCAAGTATTTAACTTGCAATAGGAATCACTTACCTTGACATAGATGATGAAGATAGAGCTCCAAAATCGCTCCAAGACCAGCTCCCATGGAGGAAAATGAAATAGAAATGGCTAAGATCCCGTTTAAAACAATTTACTGCCCAAAAAATCCTCCTTCTTCGCAAATGCGGCACGGCCCTTGCGTTCGCGCAGCGATACCAGCTCCAGCTTCAAAAATCACCTTTCGCAAATGCAAGTCCCAGCTCGTGAACACGTAGCTTTACCGGGCGACTCCTTCACGTACGCGGAGGCTTAAAATCTATAGGCCCAGTTTCCCTCTTTCCTTCTATGCATTCGCAATTGACCAATCGTGTTTGCGTACTCAATTCATCCAACCCCTTCGCGTTCACGGCCTCCACTTCATGTTTGTGAAGGCCAAATCCAGAAGCCTCCAACTTTCCTCTTAGCAAACACGGGACTCTCTTCGCGTTCCCAAAGAAGGAAACCAGATACTAGATATCAGCAGTTCCAAAACATCCCGAAATTATCTGAAACACACCTGATGCCCCCGGGACCCCGTCCAATCATACAAACCAATCCCAAAACATGACACGAACTTGCTCGAGGCCTCAAATTACATCAACTAACGCTAAAATCATGAATCACACCCCAGTTTAAGCTTAATGAACTTTAGAACATCCAACTCCCACATTCGATACTGAAACCTATCAAATCATGTCGATTGACTTCAAATTTTGCACACAAGTCATATTCAATATTATGGACCTACTCCAACTTTCAGAATTGGAATCCGACCCCTATATCAAAAAGTCCACTCCCGATCAAACTTCTCAAAAACCTTCAAATTTCTAACTTTAGCCAAATGACCTACGGACTTCCGAATCCACTTTCGGGCGCGCTCCCGATACCAAAATCACCAAATAGAGCTATTTCCGGACTCAAAATCTCAAATGGACATCGATAACATAAAATGCACCTCCACCTCAAATTCATAAAATTTTTCCAAAATACTAACTTTCACAATAGGCGCCGAAACGCTCCCAGGTCATCCAAAACTCGATACGCCCAAGTCCGAAATCTTCATGCAAAACTGTTGAAACCTTCAAATCCCGATTCAGATGTCGTTTACTCAAAAACCCAATCTTAGTCAATTCTTCAAACTTGAAGCTTTCGAAATGAGAATTTTCTTTCCAAATCAACTCCGAACTTTCCAAAATTAAATTCTGACCATGCGTACAAGTCATAATACCTGAAGTGAAGTTGCTCATGGCCTCAAACCTTGAACGACGCGCTAGAGCTCAAAATGACCAATCGGATCGTTACATTCTCTCCCACTTAAACATACATTAGTCCTCGAACATGCTGAGAATTGCGCTGGAGTAGTCTGAAATTATTGTTTAACACCTCATGCACCTACCCGTGCTACCACAACTCAGTTAAGCACCTTAGCTTGATCAAATCTGAAGATGTCCTTTTTCATTTAGGCAAATAAGCCTGAGAACCCAGTTCCAACATCCGAAATTCTCTTCCAGGCCTGCTTCCAACATACGAATACCATATCAATCACCACACGTTGTACCAAAAAATGACTACACACCCTTGATGAATTCACACCATGCACCACATCATTCACAAGACCATAATAACACTCCCTAATCATAATAGTCAATATTTCCCGAATCTGATGCTCACAATGCACCCCATGACATATATAGTCTTGTTCCAACTCTTGCAATGCCACCACGACGGAAAAGAAGTGTAGAAATTCATAACCAACTACCGAGTAAACAAATCATTAAGTCTATACTCCTGGCAAGAACCATTAACTCATCCCGAACCAAATAATGGCATTTGCTCTTTAATATACTTCATATAATCTGATCCCACTGAAACTAGATCAAATAATCTCGTCTCACCCAGTACGAGCTACTCAGGCAACAAGCCACCCCAGACATGACCAAAAAGTCTAATATGATGCAATGATGTACCCGTAGGCTATAAATTTGAACGTGATACATAAGGAAAACGAACTCTGGAAAGGGCTACTCAACCCACGTAACTAATTAGACAACTGAAAAGGTGTCATGAACTTACCTCAGAAAAATGGGAAACAAAACACACAAAATAGAATAAAGGGAATTGTACTTAACATCACATTTACTTAACTCATTCCAAGAGAACCACAGCAACACGTGAGTGAATTCTCATAGCCGTAGGACATTCAAATTTTCAAGTAGTGGTCTAAACCACCATACCCCTTCCGGGATATGCCTACACATAACAGGCCATAATACTTGTATACTTACGGAGGCTATCAAGCCTCGTACGTACCACCACAAATCACATGCATAACTTAATCACGCTGAAGGAACTGATCTCCGCCACCATTATGCCAATTCAACCATGGCTAACCAATCTAACTTCTTCTAATTCATCCTTAACTTGACTTAGAGATAATAATAGCTCCATTCCTTAAATCACCAATCTAAATCCGCACTTATCTTGAGTGACCTCATTCCACGAGACCACATTGTCTCCCAACCCATGAACCATTTCATACCCTCCTTGCATGCACATTCACATCTTCAACTGATACACCCATTCTTATAATTCCTTTACGAATCCGAAGTCATTTTCTCCTTTTCCTCCAAATGCTACACTGCAATTCGAAAATATCATAGAACATTCAGTGCCTTTTATCGTAACCCGCTACAAAATCTTGATTCTTAACCATACGGCGGGATCAAAATTCTTAGGCACCGCATTTTGACCTTTGAATTCGCTAGGACCGCTTTTTAGAGTCACCCACTTTGACTTGGTCCCGAATATAATCAACTCCAAGGCTCCGCTGGCATATGAACACCCATCTCGCTGAAGCACCCGGCTGAATCACTTCCCTTGTAAATCACCTCTATATGGAGCATCAATTCTTAATCTTCCCAAAGCCTGAACATGAGTCAATAAGGACAACTATAGCACACATTTATCAATTCCTTTACTCAAATTACCACTTATGTTCTTTTCCCTTTGCTTTAATAACTCACCTATACGTCAATAACCCAAAATCTCACAAATAGACGACCATGCAATCCAACCGTAGGCAGTGGGACTCTCCCACTTAGCTTGGGGCCACTTATTACATAACTCTGGAACCCACAAAGATTCTTTCTTCATTGTTGACATGATTTTACACAACCAACCCACCAAATTCCTCAAAATCCTTCACTCTGAATCTCTAAAAACATTCACATATTTGACTTCTTACTGAATAGTCAGTAAAATTCTTCGCAAAAGCTTCACCAACCACGCCACCACCGACCTGATCACAGGAAATAACCCACCTATGGAGATTATATGCCGGCATCTTCTAACGTCGCTGCATGGGGTACAATCACTATGACATCAATAACCCATCCTGAGCCTGTTCTCATTCACCAACTGTACCAGTCGATTCACTCCTTATGGACATCGACTAAATATGCGACAACATCTTCCAATTCAAAGTTATATTGCATCTTACTTCATATCAAGCAACTCCTTTTTGTTGCATCCAATCTCCCACCGTATAATAGACAATATTTCAAATTAAGCCCGTGGACCCAATCACCGTCTAAAATTTCCAAATCACTCTAAACTTTTCCTCAAGGTGTGTAATTATCCTTCCATTGAACCCATATGCTACTCTGTCACTCTCCCACTTTGGTCAAACTCACTCTTTTAAGCAACTAGTCGACATTTGCTTCTTACACCTGGCCTTCTAGAAATTTAACCACCGCTTGACACTTTCCACATGCCCTTCCTCATCCTTTGCTGCTCAGCTGATGCCTTAAATTAAAATCTATCTCAAGAGCACTTGAACCAATAGATCGCTACTAACTTCAAACCTTTTAGAAGATTATCTTTCTCGAATCGTCAATATTAGAAACACCAATTCAATCATAAACTGCCGCACCCCAGCAAACTTAGCACATTCAATCGAGGATGATGGCACCACATCGCAGATGAAAATTCCACCACATCCGAAAACACCAAGTCTCATTACTCTATCAACCCAAACCTGAACATTTATAGTTCGATTGCATTTTCTCAGTCTAAAATAAAATACCGAATCTCTGAATCATGCACTAAGTAGACCTCATTTCAAGTCATCCATTGCCCCGACACATGGGCAAGCATCCCACCATCACGTCAATACCGCGCGATAATCGTTCATGAGCATCATAGTAACATGTGCATAGCCTCAAAGCTCTCAGAAGTACAGCTACTGAGCTGAAATGACAGAATATCCTTCCGCAAGACGATGACAATAGTCCAAACAACTACACAGGGAGACACATCCTGCACCACATCTGTAGTTCCTCAATTCCCGATTTATAAAAGCGCTTCACGTCGCATAAGATTGAATGAAAAGGAAATAAAGGTATAAGCCCCAAAGGAATCAAACCACATGATGAGGAATCAAGAAGGGAAGTGCTCCAAATAACCCAGTAGCCTCTCGAACATACGTACATACGTCTCCGTACCTATCCGCAAGACTCTACTAGACTCGCTCATGATTGGTGAGACCTAATTGAACCTAGTGCTCTAATACCATGTTGTCACGACCCAAAATCCATTAAGGGTCGCGATGGCGCCAAACACCACTTGTAAGGCAAGCCAACACCAAGAAGTTAAATAAATTCCTTATTTTAGTATTTTTGAAATTATTTCTTTTCCTTACATTAAATAGTAAATAATGAACTTAACCGAGAAAATAATGGTGTATTTAACAAATTTAAATACTGAATAATTCCATAGTCATCCCAGAACCCAGTGTCACAAGTGCACGAGAGAAAAAAAATGTAACACATTAACTGTCCGGAATACAAATTGGATAGAAAATAAAGTACAATACTCTGAAGGAGACTCCGCTAGATGTGGATCGACGTCTCGAGAGATGAAGCTCACATAAGTCTCCGTATCAACCATGTCGTTGCGCCCAACGAGGCCACTAAGCATACATGTGCCTGATGCAAGAAAAATGCACAGCAAGTATAGTTTGAGTGCGAAAACAACACGTACCCAGTAAGTATCCAGTATAACCTCGATGAAGTAGTAACGAGAGGTCAGTTTCGACACTTACTAGTGGTCCAATAATATAATCAGTCGTGAATATATTAAAACAGCTGTAAACTCAAGGGAATCATGTATCGAGTAAACAATCCTTTTGATAATAAGTGATTTTCAAGTTCATATTTCCTCAATTATCAATTTATCTCAGGCCAGGGAGGCAATATCTTTATTTATAATTTCAAGACAAGCAATACAAGCATACGCAAATCATACCGAGGTGGTACGGCCCGACCCAACATAATATTTAACTATGCACTGCCAGAAGGTCGAATGGCGCGAACCATAGATGCATCTATTACCCCACTCGTGAATCATACATGAAACGCGGTCAAATATAAATAAACACATCAAACAGTCAATCAAGAATTCATTAGAGAAGAAATTACCCAAAGAAATGGCAACTTCTCTTTAACGGTCAAGAAAATGATGTTTAATTTCTTTAGACATTCATTAACCAATTCGATATGATTTAAGCAATTTAAATTGTCAATAAGGTTACAAATATTTCAAGTATAGCATGCGTTCGGGTCCTAGACTACCCGGACTTAAGCATAATAGTAGCTACCCACGGACCCTCGTCACCTTGTGCGTACGTAGCCCCCACAAATAGAATCACATATTTAATTATTTCACCTATGGGGATAATTCCCTTTTATAAGGTTAGATAGGAGACTTACCTCGCTCCGAAGTTCCATAACCGGCTTCCAAGCCCTTCCGACGACTCAAACCAATGCCCGACGCTCCAAAACTAGCCAAATAATGGGCAAACTAATGAAAATATACCCTAATACTTATAACAATTCAATTTATATAAATTCCCAACTCTGCTCAAAAAGTTGACAAAATCGTCCTCGGGCCCACATGCTCGGATTCCGAAATTTTTCGAAGATAAACTTTACACATAACCTCATGAACTCAAATATATAATTTACTCTCAATTTCATGTCTCAAGTTCGTGGTAAAAATCCAAAATATCAATTTCTAGGTCTTCTACCAAAAACCCACAATTTCAACTAATTTTCATCCTAAATCCGTATATAATCCAAGTATTTAACTTGCAATAAGTGGGAATCACTTACCTTGACATAGATGACGAAGATGGAGCTCCAAAATCGCTCCAAGACCGGCTCCCATGGAGGAAATGAAATAAAAATGGCTAAGATCCCGTTTAAAACAACTCACTGCCAGAAAATCCTTCTTCGCGAACGCAACACGGTCCTTGCGTTCGTGAAGCGATACCAGCTGCAGTTTCAAAAATCACCTTCCGCGAACGCGAGTCCCAGATCGCGAACGTGTACCTGCACCAGGCGACCCCTTCGCGAACGCGTGCACCCTTTGCGAACGTGGAGGCTTAAAATCTAGAGGCCCAGTTTCCCTATTTCCTTCTACGTGTTCGCAATTGACAAATCGCGTTCGCGATCTCAGAGATACACATGTTCAGCTTTAGCACAGTTTTTCCGAAAATAATTTTGCTTTTCAAGAATATCAGAGAAACTCAAATCCTTTACCGAAATCGTCGTAAAATATGAGATAGTCTAAAAACTTTAATTTTTCTAAAAATTCCTTTTCACAATAAATAAGATGTATCATTTTTCTCAGATAACAAGTGTGAAATACCTCTCTATGCCACATAACAATATATGTAAAAGTCATGAATGACGTGATACCATACAACATGGGGAAAAATATATCTATATGCATGTATGTCATGTGTGCATGCCAATGCCATGTATCTCAGAGATGAATCATGTACTCACACTCCCAGAGTACTCAATCTCCTTGTCTCACACTTTTCACTCATCATACTCAACCACTCGGTACTTTATATGGCCCATACGGCCTAGGGAAATCTATCCCGGAATATATACAACAATGACTATAAGTCACCCAGTACCGAGGAAAGGCCATTCCTGCTCCATGGAGAAGATCCATCTCTAGGTATATATATAAATACTCAACCACTCGGTATTGTATATGGCTCATATGCCCCAGGGAAGATCCAACCGGAATATATACATCACTGATCATCAGTCTCTAGTACCGAGGACAATAGGCCAATCCAACTCATGGAGAAGATCCATCTCCATACCAAGGCAAGATCCATCCCTGAATATAACCAACCACGCCCATTGTGGGTGTGCAGACTCTGGAGGGGCTCCTACGGCCCAAGCGCTATAAAAAGCCAATCATGGCATAAATCAATTAGGCCCTCGGCCTTACTCAATAATCAATAAAATATGTTGCGGCGTGCAACCTGATCCCATAATTGTCACTCATAATCAGGCTCTTGGCCTCACACAGTCATCAATCTCTCCAGTCTCACCTACGGGCTCACAACCCGCAACAATGATATGATGTATCAATAAGTAACAACTGAGACTGAGATATGATATGGATGAATGAATGTGATTGAGTACGAAATAACAATGAAAATCTGTGAGATGACAGCTGGAAACGACCACTATGGGCCCTAAACGATGCTCCAAGAATGACATCCCGCGCGTAGCGACCTCTGAAAAGCCCAAAACTAGCCAAAAGCAACCCAGTACATCAGATAAAGTCCAAGGAAACAATTACAAATGATAAAGATCAAATCCTAAGTCAAATCTCAAATCCGGCCAAAAATCACACCCGGGACCACGCCTCAAAACTCACAAAATCCGACAATCCATTCAATTACAAGTCCAACCATACTAGTTTCGCTCAAATCCGACTCCAAATCGGTGTTCAAAACTCAAAAATTCATATTATGAAATTTTAGGCCAAAACCCCCAATTTCCTCTTTAAAATTCATCAACTAAAAGCAAAAATCAAAAATAGATTCATGGAATATAACTCAAACCGAGTAAAGAACACTTACCCCAATTCATATGGTGATATTTGCTTCAAGGATCGCCTCAATCCAGCTCTATAGCTCCAAAAATGCAAAAATGACCGAAACCCTCGAAATAGAGTACTTTATAGTCAGTGAGTGAATCAATGAATCGCGATCGCGGAAGCAACCTCGCGATCGCGAAGAAGGAATTGCACTGCCCCTGAAAATGCACTACGCAATCGCGTACAAAGGACTACGAACGCGAAGAAGAAGTGAACACTGCCCAGCTCAGCCAAATACTCTACGCGAACGCGTGAAGGCTTACGCGAACGCGAAGCTCAAATTGCAGTAGCCTACGATCGCGTCTGAAGACTCGCGAACGTGATGAAAAATTTCTCCCAGCCTTCAAAATAACTCTACGCGATCACGATCCATACCTCACGATCGCGATTAAGGACACTGGATGCTCTGTTTCCACAGAACCAACAGTGCATAAAGAAGGAAAAATAGTCTGAAACCCGTCGGCAACTCCCCCAAGCCCCTCGGGACCACATCCAAACATACCAACAAGTCTCATAACTTAACACAGACCCACTCGAGGCCTCAAGACAGAACAACATCGAAACGACGAATCAGACCTCAATTCGAAACCATTGAACTTTGAAACTTCAACTTCCACAACTTATGATGAAACATATCAAATTACGTCCGATTGACCTCAAATTTTGCACACAAGTCACATTTGACCTTATGGGCCTGCTCCAACTTCCGGAATCGGAATCCGACCCCGATATAAAAAAGTCCACTCCCTGTCAAACTTTCCAAAATTCCAACTTTCGCCATTTCAAGTCAAATTCCACTACGGACCTCCAAATCAAAATCTGGACACGCTCATAAGTCCAACATCACCCAACGGAGCTAATAGAACCATCAAAAATTCAATCTGAGGTCAAATTCTAAAAAAAAGTCAATACTTGGTCAAACTTTTCAAATTTAAAGCTTCAAGCTGAGAATTATTCCTCCAAATCAATTCTCAATAACCTAAAAACCAAAATCGATGATTCACAAAAGTCATAATACACCATGTGGAGCTAATCATGCCCGAAAACTGCCTAGCGAAAGTGCAAATGCTCAAAACGACCGATCGGGTCGTTACACAATTTCGGCCCCGTAACTGGTCGATTAGCTCATTTTGAGGTTAATAACTTGAGATAAACTCCAGTGATTCTAGTCTAGTGAAAGAAATTCCTACCTTATAGATGCTTCAAAAGGAAATTGGTGCTGATTGTATGTATTAAGCCGCAAAACTATCAAGTAAATACCAACATTTTATGTCATTTCAACCAAAAAGCCATAGGCCAGATATTTTTATGGGCCAGCATTCGTTATAGCCCCCATTAACAACAAAATATCCACAAACAATCCTCTTAACCGTAATATTGGCCGTTAAAGGAAATTAACTAACACTTCACTCTGTACATAGCTCAAGACCAAAGAATTCAAAGCACCAAAACTGATGCTTCTTCTTGTAGCAAATTCAAGCCAAGCACGGAGCTTAACACATCCAACACTTACTTTCTCCCAGAAATGCAAAACGCAAGTAGACATTGATCAAATTCATGCCCGATTGATAACCACAGGACTTATAAAAAATCCATATTTGACCACAAAGCTTATCATGAAATTCTCTTCTTCACCTCACACGCCCATCATTGAATTTGCTCGTTTTCTCTTCTTTTCTGATAATTTCTTTTGTTCAAAGCGAAACCAAGTGGACGCATTTCTTTGGAATGTGATAATGAAGTCCTTTTCACATGGAAAGGACCCATATAAGGCTTTTGAAGTGTTCTGTTTGATGCTTGAAAATGGGGTTTTTGTGGATGAGTACTCGTTATCTATAGTGTTGAAAGCTTGTTCTAGAATGGGTTTTGTTAAGTGTGGAATGCAGGTTCATGGACTATTGAGGAAATTAGGATTTGGGTCTGATGTGTTTTTGCACAATTGTTTGATTTCTATGTATGTAAGGTGTGGGTGTGTTGACTATGGTCACCAAATGTTTGATAGAATGTTGATGAGAGACTGCGTTTCGTATAATACCATGATTGATGGATATGTGAAATGTGGAATGCTGGATGTTGCTTGTTGTTTGTTTGATTTTATGCCAGCAGAGATGAGGAATTTGGTTTCTTGGAATGCTATGCTCACTGGGTATGTTAAATTGGACAAAGGGTTTGACATTGCTTGGGAGCTTTTTGATAAAATGCCCAAACGAGATTTGGTTTCTTGGAATTTGATGCTTTGTTGTTGTGTGAAAAGTGGAAATGTTGAAAAGGCTACTGCTTTGTTTGATGTGATGCCGAAGAAGGATGTCGTCAGCTGGGCTATAATGGTAGATGGGTATGCGAAAATTGGTAAGATTGATGTTGCAAGACGCTTCTTTGATGACATGACTGAAAGGGATGTGATTTCTTGCAATGCAATTATGGCTGGGTACGTCAAGAACGGCCACTGCCTTGAAGCGTTGAAAGTGTTTCATGATATGCTAAGAGAGAGTAGCCTGGCTCCTGATAGTACCAGTCTGTTGATTGCGCTTTCTGCAGTTGCAGAATTAGGTTACATCGACGAAGGGATTGCCCTACACTGTTACGTAGAGGAGCATGGGTTTCTTGTGGCTGGAAAGCTTGGTGTCGCTTTGATAGACATGTATGCAAAATGTGGCAGTGTAGATAGTGCAATGGGCCTGTTCAATGATATCCAAGAAAAAACTGTTGATCACTGGAATGCTATGATTGGTGGATTGGCCATTCATGGCTTTGGGGACCTAGCTTTCCAATTGTTCATGGAGATGGAGAGACTTTCATTAGAGATAGATGATATCACATTTATCGCAGTTTTGAATGCTTGTGGCCATTCTGGACTGGTAAAGGAAGGGATGATCTGTTTCGAAATCATGAGAAGGGTACATCATATGGAACCTAAGCTGCAGCATTATGGATGCATGGTTGACATCCTTAGCCGAGCAGGGCATCTGGAGGAGGCCATAAAATTTGTCGGTGAAATGCCAGTCTATCCTAATGATGTAGTTTGGCGAACGTTGCTAAGTTCGTGTAGGAATCAAGAAGACATCCACATTGGAGACCCAATGGATAAGCATTTAGTTGGACTAAATTCTCATAATTCAAGTTCCTACGTGCTTTTGTCTAACATATATGCTCAATTTGGTAAGTGGGACTATGTTAGAAGGGTTCGGACAATAATGAAAGAAAGGGACCTGAAGAAAATTGTTGGCAGCAGTAGGATTGAGCTCCAAGGAATTATCCACGAGTTCTCTGTTGGAGACAAATCCCATGATCAGGTTGAAGAGATCTATTCCACATTACAGATGGTTTGCGTGTAGCTCTGAGGTCTCTCCTTTGTGTTCGAGGAATTAACTACCTCCATTCAGGAAGCCAAATTTAACTAGCCATTTGTATCTTCTTGGTCCAGACAGGGAAATTATTTTAAGCTTTTTCTCTGTGATTAGCAAAGTACCGGGAAAAACAATCCTGTAACTTGTAAATTTAGGTCAATGTATTTAATATGGGAAGTTCAAATAAAATTGCAGATAAACACTCTTTTGCCTCCTTCACAATTCCTGGAATCCCCCATCCCATAACCAACTACAAGTCCAAGGATGTGTGGATGCTAAATTCCACCTGTTAATCAGTTAATGGAATAGGCATTATTGACAGCATTAAAAATAAGATTAAAACATAATGAACAAAATATATTGACAAGTAAAAAGTAAAGGAGAGCAATTATGGTTCTTATTTGTTTGGTGCATCACAGAGCTGGATTATTACAGTTTGTGTGTGAGCCAATGCAATATAAGAGCTTAAAAATGCGCTAGGCTTGTGTGTCATCTTGCAACGGAGCGTTGCACGGGCTAGGCTTTGGGTTATTTGGGCCTGACCCGGTGTTGAGCCGGTAGGCATGGTCCAGGTTATGTTTTGGCCACTACAGGATGAAAGAGTGAAATTGAAGGATCTAAAATGATCTGATATTATTTGTGAATCGTTGAGTTGGAAACTTACCAAGGTTTAGAATTTCACGTCCTCTTCAAAATTAGGCCATCAACCGCACAAGTTGGAACCTGTTTGACAAGGATCAGTACTGTTTTTAAGTTAAGTGGGTTTGTCAAATGACCCCGGGGTACAACATGTGTAACCAATGGCCTCCCCATTCCATGCTTTCAGTTAGAGTAGGAAACTAGAGTTATAGCCCGTTTGGCCAAGCTTCAAAAATCAGTTTATTTTGAGCTGTGTTTTTTTCAAAAGTACTTTTGGTGAGTAGCAGTTTGTGTTTGGCTAATTAGTTTGAAAGGCACTTCTGAGCAGTAATTAGTGCGTGGCCAAACTTTAAAAAATTGCATCTAAGTGTATTTTTCTCAAAAGTGCTTCTCAAAAAAGTGTTTTTGAAGAGAACTATTTTTTTCTGCTTCTCCTCAGAAGAACTTTTTTTCCTTCCAAAAGCTTGGCCAAACACCTCAAAAAAGCACTTTTGCCCAAAAAAAAAGCTTGGCCAAACATGCTATTAGCCTACTACAGAAAGTCATACTATTCCTATAACTCTGAAATTGCCTTAGCCACCATAGGTTCCTCCTCCCAAGAATTATTTTAGCACATTGTGATAAAATCATACTACTACAATTTCAGCAATAAAAAATTACATGAATTAACTAAAGGAGCTAGATGCTGTAGAAGAATAGGGACCCCCTACAGTGTGACTAGAGTGGAGGCAGGAGAAGGATGACAACTTTGCCAAAGACAAAAAATATTCACAGGCAACACAGAGTAGAAAGTGGTCGAAGCCATAACGTAGCTTCTCTGATCACGAGAACCTAGTTTTCTTAAAAAAATGAATGAGCTTAAGTTCTATACATTAATGACACAAAATAATTTTTACACTATCAGGTCATATAATATACAAATAGCGTAAACGAAATTTTACATCGTCAGCTTATATATAAGTTGAATCCAGAACACGTGTCATTTCCACATTCTTTTTTGTAAAGAATGAAAAACACATGATCAAGTTTGTGAACTTCACCCTTGTCCTAAGGTCAGCATGTATTCTTGGAAGATGAAGTAAAATAATAAGTCTGGACATAAAGAAGAGTCAATTTTTGCTGCAGGATGGGAGGGGGCATTATGTCCTGGTTGGTTCCAGCCAAAATTTTATACTTATTTACTTGTTTGGAATTTCTGGTGTTGGAATCAAACGTCAGAAGATCACATGTTGGGATTGGAAGAATTTGGATCTTAGCTGGAGTAAGGAGTAGTTTTGCCATCTTGACTTGGGTTACATCATATTCTGGAGAGTAAGTTGGACCATTCACTTTTACCAATTTGTAGTGCTCAAATTGACAAATGTCCAAAATTTATATAGCCTAGGATACTCTATTTCATTATCTTCTCTCTTTGTTTTCTTTTACTCCTTTTTCCTCTTTTTCTCCTTTTTAAGATACTGCAGAAGTAGAGTTACTGTTTTCTTGAAGTACATTTCATACATTTTCATGATCTCTTATTATAATTCTTAAAGGCAAGACAGGCTAAACAACCTGTCTGCACGAACTCCTCTAATTCGATCATTAGTAAATAGAGAAATGATCTCTGGTTAAAAGACTATTCTACAAAATCTGATACTATGGAAAAGTACTACTATAACAAAGAGGTCATTTCTGATTGCCAGCAGTTAATGATAAATAGAGATTGCAATTCTGATACACTAAGTTTGCAAGTAGAGAAAACTTGCTTAGAATTATGGTTAAGTTACAAAATACAAGAGAACTGATGTCCTGAGACTATACCCGTCCGGGTGCATTTACTAACCTATGCGGAACAGGCAATCAACACTAATGTGCATCAATAAGCAGTTAGTATCAGGCTCCTAATGGTCATTTGAGAATTTTGGCGTTGCTCTAGCATTCACGACTTGCTGGAGATTAGATCATTCAGTTCTTGCATGACAATTTCAATGTTTGGTCTCTGATTTGGTGACTCGTGAGTGCAAAGTAAAGCAACCTTTGCCATCTGGACTGCCTCAGCTTCTACAAAGTTGCCCGCAAGTTTTGGATCAATGAAGTCTTCGTATCTGCACAACTCTGCCCCTTGATGGTTCGATTGGGTGATTCTGCGCTTTCCAGAGAGAATCTGAAATATAATCACACCAAATGCGTAGAGATCACTCTTTTCAGTGAACCTGCCAGTGGTTGTATACTCGGGAGCTAGGTAGCCCATTGCAGCACTTTCCTTGAGTGTCGAGAACACAATGTCATCTGCTAGTAGTTTGGGCAGACCAGAATCTGAGAGCAATGGGTTGTAGCGCTGGTCAATGAGTACTTTTTCAGCTGATATATTTCTATGGACTAGAGCTGGTTTGTTTCCCTTGTTTCCATGCAAATACTGAATACCTGTTGAACAACAGAAATTAGTTCTTTGTATATAAATACCAGGAGCAAGGAAAAGTATTAACCACGAGATGTATAGGCGAAAAGACTACGCTACCAAAACCTATAGAAAGACTTTAGGAGGGAACACAGCTCAAACAACATGCTTGGTAGGGTATTATCTACAAACAGATCACCATTAGGATTTCTATAGTCAATGACTGAAGGACAATTTCTTTCAGGATTAAAGCTCACAATATATTACAGGAGTAATTAGCAGTTCTATTGACGCTTGATCATTTCTAACTGCAGTGGATCTTGAATGTTGGCACATACAACAACAAAAAATAGTTTGTATTCATTGTATCACTTCAGAAAAAAACCATCTGTTATCAGCACATGAAATTTCTCATATAGCTAAGATCAGATGGAGCATATATTTGGTTGCCAAAGAGCTACAAAAAAAACATGAAACAATAATCAAACAGTAGCTCACCTCTGGCAATGCCTTTGATTATGTGAAGTCTGGTAGACCAATCAAGGACCTTTCCTTTTCCATCCTTCACGTCAAGGTACTGCAACAAATTTCCATTGGGGACGAAATCGTAGATCAGAAAGCACTCTCCCCTACCTTTTGAACAGCAAAAGCCTCTCAACCTCAGAAGATTTTCATGTTTCAGTGAAGTTAGGAGCTTTAGTCCCTTGAGAAATTCAGTTTCATCAGACTTGCAGCTAGTCTTTGAAATGCACTTAATAGCAACAGAAGACCCATCCCTCAGTGTCCCTTTATAAACGGCTGTGAAATAACTCTTGCCTAACAAATTTGCCTCTGAAAAGTACTGTGTAGCAGACTCAACTTCATCCAAATTGAACATAAAGCTCTCAAATACTTCCTGAGAGAAAGCACTTCCACCTCGACCTTTGCCCAAAGGATCCCAGCCATTGGAATACTCCAAGCTAATTAGGGGTGACGCGCTTCTTCTAGAGACCTCCTTCACCTCATCAGTACTGAGTCGCCTATCAGAAGAATCAAGAGTGCCTCCAATTTTCTGTTTCCGACGGCGGTACCATGAGAATGTGAAAAGACCAGTTACTGCTACTGCAACAAAAAGTGCAATAACACCAACAACCACAGCAGGTTGTGATTTTCTAGACTGACTCATTTGTTTTGCTTGCACATTAGCAGACTCTGGGATGTCTTTTGTCGGGAGACTATTCGAACCAGGTTGAAATGGTTGTGGTCTATTTTGGTTTAGACCAGAAACAGTGCAAAGTTTCAATGAAGAAAATTCAATTCCACATAAATCCGGGTTGTTTGCATACTGAAATCCTTCATTCAGTCTCTTTAAGGCTTCATTTCATCCATTTGACCAAACCACAAAGACCCAAAAAAAAAAGAGAGTTAGCTTTCCTTTCTAATAGTAAACAGTGGGATGCATATATTGGG
>MU730644.1:20952-36513 GCA_026770625.1 Nicotiana glauca
GGGGGGGGGGGGAATATAAATTGCAGCATTTTATGAAGCATCTTAAACATGAAATAAAGATAAAGATACTATTAAGCAAATCATTGAATTACCTAGAGGGACATTGCCAGAGAGGGTATTATTTCTGATATCAAGAACTTCTAGCTTAGGAGCATTAGCCAGTTTTACTGGAATCGATCCGAAGAAATTATTGAAGCTCAAGTCAAGTCTGGTTAACATCTCCAAGTCACCCAACCTTGCAGGAATTGCTCCAGTTAACTGATTGACTTGCAAAGCAAGAACACTGAGCTTCTTCAGAGCCCCAATTTGATTGGGTATGCTTCCAGTCAACTGGTTATAGCATAGTTGCAACACTGTACCAAGAAAAATGAACTGGAGCCTCAATAACTTTGTTAAAAAGGACTAACCTAACCGAGTGACAAGAAATTAGCAAGCTTGGTAGCATGTTTGGAACTTTATTCAAACATTAGTCCATATTGAAGCTCAAAGCAATAGGAAAAGGGATTAATAACAGAGAAAATCTAAACAAACCAAAGATAGAGGCTTTTTCAAGTGTTTCATACTCTAATCACCCTAACTGAAAGCTACATAAGAACAGAAATCACCTCATCAAAGATACAAACCTCTCTCATTCAACCTTATAATGATTAATGAGTACTAAAAATTGAAGCTTTTTCAAGAAAAAGCATAAGCACTGTGAAATGGCAGAATAACTAACAGCAAATCATTAGCCCCTAAGCAGCATTATCACTTCTAGAGCTAGCTACCCATTTCATTAAGAGAGTTATAGATCTATTTTGCAAGGTTCAAATATTCATTCAAAATAAGTCAATATTAGGCATCAAGACTAAGGCTTTTTACCATAACTTGTCCCAAAAAAACAGCAAAGACAGCAACTTTTTTCAGCAACAAAAGAAAAAATGAAACTAACCTTGAAGATTAGACATATTGCCAACCTCAGTAGGAATAACACCAGAGAGATTATTCACATTGAGATACAAATCTGAGAGCTGAGTCAAGTTAGCAATTTCTTTAGGTACAACCCCATGTAGCTTGTTGAAGTGCAAGTACAACCCAGATAAGCTTTGAAGCTGACCAATCTCAGGTGGTATTTTCCCACTAAGATCTTTGCCTTGCAAAGAAATGTTAACAACTTGACCAAGCTCATTACAAGCTATACCTTCAAAAGAACTATTGCATGGGTCAGTAGCATTAGCTGACCATGATGAAAGAATGAGATTTTTTGGGTCCAAAGAAGCTTTAATACTCATTAGTAAAGATAAAGGAGTTTTAGTAACAATGGGTTCAGAAAAAACTCTTTGTTGTGGGTATGCTAGGATTAAGATGAAGAGAAAAATGGGGGAGAGAAAAGAGAGAGAACCCATGTTTAGTTTTGCAAGAAAATGTTGGAGAGTTTTGTGGGGATGTTGTTTTGGTGACAAAAATCAAGAAAGTAGTGATTGATGGCTATTGTTAACAAGATATAGCAGTGTGTGACTGATAACTACTGGTGTAGGGATGGTTATAAAATGCAGAAAGAGGAAAACTACAAGAATTTTATTTGAATCTTGGTAACTGGGGTAACAAGTAACCGGTAACTAGACAGAATGGGAATTGGGAAGACCATAATTTTGAATTGAAAGAATTACTAGAAATACATTTGACTTCACTCCATAACAAAAAATAATCTATATTTTTAAGTTTTACCCTACCTATCTTATATTGTATATATTTTAAAAATATTAGCAAATTTAAAATATGTGTTCTTACAACTATTGCTTCTAAAAGCTATAGAATTAAATATGTATTCTCACAACCATTGCCTTCACTCTCTCTTCTTCTCAACTTCTACATATACTTCAAGGGGCCGTGTATTTTCTGATTTTGCCCCTGTTTGCAATGTCAGAAAATTGAAGAGTAGAAGTCCACCATTAAAGGTCATTCAAAGCTTTGCTTTCGAAAATAAGATTTTTTGAGTTTGTTATTTGTTTGGATGGGGTGTTGTTCCAATTGATTGAGAATATAAAAAGGAGTTCAAAATTTAAATTTGAAGTGATTTGGAGTAGATTTGAGCAAGATTTGAGTTAAATTTCAGGAAAAAAAAAGGTTGAAAACAAAATTAGTTTTTTGTATAATTATGTATAATCTTGTATAATAGTGTATATGAGTGTAAACACATCTTATATACTTTTATACACCTTTATACAAGCGTTTCTAGACGAACTTCTTCCACGATTTTCAGTTACAATTCTTGTTCAAAACCAGTCCAAATCTTCATTAAATGACTTCAAATTTTATATACAACCTCCTTATACTATTTCTAACAAGTCTAAATAATACCCAGTCTAAAATTCTCACAAAATCAAATTCGAAATTTAAACCCACATATTTAAGATTGTTAAAAATCCAATATTCACCACCCAAATGGAACTGGTTTGTTGAACTAATATTTGAGTCACAGTTACTTATTCAAAAATTAATTTAAATGCTTGAGCAATCTTTTTTAAAAATTAAATAGTAGTTTCGAGAATCTATTGGAGTTAAATATTGAGTATTAGCTAATTAATTTTGGGTTAGTTGGTTGTAAATTGAAATATGGTCTATAAAATTGAAAAGGGGAGCTTAGTTGTTCTTATGTGAATTTTCTCTTTTGAATTATTAAGGAATTATAGCCTTTTTGGTCAAGCTTCTCCAAGGTCAATAGCATTTCTTTTTCAAAAATGTATTTTTTTTTTCAAAGTGAAAGTGTTTGGTCAAGGAGAAGTAGAAAAAAATAGTTTATCTCCCGAAATACTTTTTTGAAAACTATTTTTAAGAAAAAATACACTTAGAAGCACTTTTTTACAGTTTGGCTAAATATTAATTGCTGCTCAAAAGTACTTTTTAAAATTAATTAGTCAAATACAAATTACTTCTCACCTAAAGTATTTTTTCGAAAAAAACTTTTGAGAATAAATACTTCTAAAATCAAAATAAACTGATTTTAGAAGATTGGCCTAAGAGGCTATTAGAAATTACAAAATAAGTACCCTATAAGTTATTTAAAAGAATTATAACTAAAATATAAATATATGTAGTATAGTATATGGTTAAAAATTAAACTTTTGATGTTGCAAATAATAAATGTAGTCACATACAAGATAAAAAAACAGGAGTATACTATATTTTCCTTTTGAGGGTTGAAAAAAAGTTTTTGATTTTCTTTTTGAGGGATAAACAAAAGGTTTTGATTTTCCATTTGAGGGATGAACAAAAGGTTTTGAGGGACTAAGAATTTGGGAGGTATTCATTTTTGTGATTTCTTTTTTAGTAAAATGACAGTCAAAATAATAGTAGAGGACTACTGTAATCTGTCTAGCAGTAGTACGTTTTGTCATAAATGTAGAAAACATGTTGGTTGGTTTTGAATTTTAAATTTTTGTTTTTATCAGTTGCTCAAGGCATTAATACCTTGAGTCATTTTGAATTTTTTGGGCAGTAATTTTTCCAAATCAAGAAATGCTGATGTCAGTAATTATTTTTTTAAAGAATTATTTTTGTAGTCCATTTTCGCACTATCATTATTTAGCTACCATTTCTTAACTAATCCCTCCGTATCAATTTAAATAGTAACACATTTCTGTTTATCGAGATGTCAAACTGTGTAAAATTTGACCAACATTTTAAAATATATTCTATTATCATATTAACATAAGAGAAACTATAATTTATATAGTACTTTTCGTGTAGTTTTTAAATATTTAAAATTAAATTTTAAAATATTAATCTGAACTAATTTAATTTAGCTTCAAAGTTGATTCTCGATAAGCGAAATATGTCATCTAAGAAACAGATGAAGTATCTTTTAATGGTGTTACTTATAAAAAAAGTTTGATTCTTATTAATCTTATAAAAGCTATAATAGTTAGTAATTGAGTTTAATGTAAGTTGTAGCATCAGTGGCGGAGGCAGAATATATACTAAGGGGTCGTTTGGTATGAGGTATAAGGGTGGTATAAGAATTAATACCACCTTAATATTCTGTTTGGTTAGCAAATCAGGTATAAGATATACCGGTGTTAATTTTAACACCGGTATAACTTATACCTCACAGATGGTGGGGTAATTAGCACCGGTATAACTTATACCTTACTCTTATAAATTATTCAATTGTCATTCTTAATACAACATACCAAACAATGAATAAACAACAATCCCAGCACAATTAATCTCAGCATAACTTATCTTATTATAATTTATACCGGTATAACTTATACCGGTATAACTCATATTCCAACCAAACGACCCCTAAGAGTGTTCAAAAAAAATTAAATTGCAGCTCACGGGAATCGAACCTCGGATCTTCTATACATTTTGAACACCCTTGACCACTGAGCCAAACATTTTCCTTATGTCAAGGGTGTTCAAAACTTAATATATAGAGATAAAAAATAGATTTTGCCTTATATATACAGTTGCGCCCCCTGCCTCCGCCCCTGTGTAGCATGCGTTAAATTCGATTTAATCTCAGAAAAAAAGATCTGGGCATGGAAATAACTGTCTGCTACTGAAGAAACCAAGTCCAATTTTTGCTTTAGATAAAAGGCCTTTTTTTCGTTTTCAAGTCCCAAAAAAAAAGGAATATATTTTGATATAAAAAATGGAACATATGTTGATTCAAATCTTTTTCATTTTTAACGTATTTCCAGTGCTCCTTATGAAGTTTAACTTGTCTGCAAAAAATCCAATTTAACAAGGAAGCAGAAAAAGGAAATTACTTTATTTTTAACTTTTACCTCCAAAAAAAAAGCGTTTTTGGTGAAAAAACAAAATAAAAGGAATCTTCAGAGAGGAAAAGAAAAGAAAATTTGATATGAAAATCAATTAACATTGAAGTATACAAGCATGGTTGCTTTCACAAATTGACAAGAAAATACAAAAAGACAAAATATAATTAGTAGTAAATTGATTATAGCTGGTGCAGAATCACATGACACAATTTCTTGTTTTGTTAATAAACTTTAGGAGATAGTCATTTTCATGCTTGGAATACATGCTCTAGATAAAGAAGGCTTTTCCAATGACTGCTTTGTGGGAAAATAAAGAGAGAGAAAAAAGTACTAATAGCAATAAACCAAAAAGGAAGTTTGAAAAAGAGCAAACATAGAAAAGGACCTATAATAGGAAAAAGGTATGGAATTGAATTCGTAAGACTCACAATCACATCTCCAACCAGAAAATCTTCTTGCAAATTGTTTTTAAAAAACTTTTTTTTATAGAAGTTTAAAAAATATATTACTAGTACATTAGGGGAGAGGGAAAGAGGAAGGAATGTTATGCTATTGATGGGGTTTGATTCTGTTTTAAAAGATAGAATTGGGATTCGCTCGGGGCTCATTGCGGGGCGGAGCACTCGTAAAATGCCCCTGGACTTATGTGTGGGCCTTAGTTCCATGAGACTTACGCTTCGGCCAGTTGGGCTAACGCCCCGAACACGGCCAACCCCCAGCGTACTAGACTCGCCTAATAGAACTTTATGCAATTCAATGTAACTAACCTTATAAATTCTCAAATTTGCTTAATAAATCGTTGACTATTCAAAAATACGCTTTTTTTTAATCATAAATCATTATGTTGAGAGTATTTTATGTCATAATTAAAATAAAAATTATTGCATGTTATCCACTAAGACTGTTATGATAGGTAATTTTAAATAAATTTTCCATTTAAAAGGTATTTATTTATTAACTTTTGTTATGTCTTTTCTATATAATAGTCCATATATTTTTTATAATTGTTTATCTAAATATTATTTATCACGTTTACGAGATACAATACTTTTTAATTTAATATTTCAGTGTTAGCTAGTAACTACTTACAAATAATTAGTTATCATGGTATTGTATGGTAAATTATGTGTCACTTTATTAACTTGCTGAAACTTTAAAATAAATGATGCTAGAGAATCATATTTAAATTATGAATTATGTGTTTATACAAATTCTCTTTTAAATTGAAAGCATGTTAAATAAAAGGAGTATTTTAAGAAAAATATCAAATTATAACGTCGAAATTCTTTCAAGATTCGTTACTCCAAGAGATACATATAAGATTTCGTATCGAATACATTATTTTTGATGTTTGAGTTGTAACGACGTTGCAACTAATTTGCATATTATGATATATGTCATAATTTTCGTAATATTCGTAGTTGAATTATAATTTATAAATATTTAAATAGATTATTTATTATAATTTTATAATTTTAATGTAATTTTTATAATTATTTTATACTATCTTAAAATTCTTTAAATAGGTAAAATTTGAAGATCCATGGGACTTACGCCCCATGTCTCAGGACTTACGCCTCGTCTCGTCAGAGGTAAAACGCCTCGCCTCGCGCCCCCACCTTTTAAAACATTATTTGAATTCTCCACCTCAACAGTGAAAGACATAAAACAGATAAGTAAGTTAGCGCTTTTTTAAAAAAAAGGTGTAGCGGGAGGGGGATTATAAGACGGGGAGTCGAAATCTCACCAATAAGGTGAAAGTTCATATAGCAAACTAAGAGTCCGTTTGGCCCATAAAAAAATTTCACTTTTTTTCGAAATTAGTGTCATAAAATTTCAAATTTTTTCTTGAAGATGAATTTTAAAATTTTTCAAAAATTTGAAAAACTCCAAAACTATTTTTCAAAATTTCACTCAAATCACTCACAAAAATTCAAAAACAACCCAAAAATATATTCATGTCCAAACACAACTCTAATTTTCAAATACCATTTTCACTAGAATCTTTTCACTTTTTTTCGAAATTTTACCATTCTTATGTCCAAATGCCCACTAACTGAGCTATTTCCCATATTATAGAAAATTTTGAAGGTGCCTTCAAGGATAACTTTTTGTTCTGTTCATAAACTAAACATCCACAATGTGATGACCCAAAAAGTCATCACCTATTTTAGAAATAATTCAGTGTTCCGAGGCCTAAAAACTCTATTTTACCTCACCTCAATTTGCGTGCGCAGTCCGGGCGCGTAGCTGGAAAGCCATTATATGAAAAACTGTGGGAAAGGGGCAGAGGGTAGCCCGAGCCCCCAGAAGCAGCTCCCACGAGGGGCAGAGGGCGAGGCCGGGGCCATGCTAGGGGCCGAGGTAGGGGCAGAGCTCATCCCGGAGCAGCGACACCAGTGGCGGAGCCTCAAGTTGAGTTTGACGAGGAGGTTCCGTCCCAGACATCTCCGGTGGGCCCATCTCAAGTCCCAGAGGGTTTTATTGTTTCCCCAGTACTTCAGAATACTCTGGTCCGTCTAGTGGGCCTCGTGGAGCGTGTCACCCAGGCAGGCTTGCTTCCTGTAGCACCAGCCGTCTCTCAGGCTGGAGGAGGGGCCCAGATTCCTGCTACTCGCACTCCAAAGCAGGTAGCTCCCCAGTTTCAGACTCCAGCAGCTCAGCCAGTTAGAGCAGTTCAGCCGGGCGTGGTAGGTTTGTGGAGATTGAATAGGTTTACCAAGCTTTTCACTGCCACTTTTAACGGTGCATCTTCTGAGGATCCCTAGGATTATCTAGACTTGTCATAAGGTTCTCAGGAATTTGGGAATAGTAGAGACCAATGGGTCGATTTTGCTACTTTTTGCTTACCTGGATCAGCCAAGACTTGGTGGAGAGATTACTGTTTGGCTGGACCAGCCGGATTAGGGGTGGGCATACTTTGGGCAAACCCGAAATCCAAACTGAAATCCGAATTTCTTGGATTTTTGGATTACAGATTGGATTTTGGATTTCGGATTGGATATTGGATTTGGTACCTCAAATTTTTGGATATTCGAAAATTCGAAATTGTTATACTTTATATTTAGTCAATTATCCATATATCAATAGTAATAAGTTCAATACCATGCGCATTAGATATTATCATATATATTCAATATTAATTACTAAGTTAATATGAGAATACTTTCTATTTGGACATGGTTTTACTATTTCTACTTCTTATCTGTCGTATTAACGTTATTATTGTGTTTTTTTATATTTTTTTATATAATAATTTCATTCCTTTAATATTTCACTTAGATGATTGCGGTAAAAATGAAGAACTTTTCAGACAGTTTAATATGAGTACTTCATTTGGGTATTCATTTTTGTAAAAATAAGAAACATCTCAAGTTATAAGCTCAAAATCGAAAATCCAAAATATCCAAACCGAATAATCCGAAATCGAACTTAAAAAATCCGATCCAATCCGAACCTATTTGGATTGGATTTGGATTTTCATTTTTTCAATCCAAAAACTGAAAATCCAAACCGAAATTTCATATGTAATCCGAATTGCCCTAACACCCACCCCTAAGTCGGATCACTAGATTTCACTTGGGAGCAGTTTACTTAGCTATTCTTGGAGAAATTTCTTCCCGTTACCTAGAGAGAGATCTATTGGAGGCAGTTTGGGCGCCTCAGCGGTGTTCCATGACTGTTACTCAGTACGAGACCAGGTTTATCGAGTTGCCCCGTCATGCACTACCTATACTTACCACTGAGAGAGAGAGAGAGAGAGAGAGAGAGAGAGAGAGAGAGAGAGAGAGAGAGAGGAGGAGGTTTATTGAGGGACTTATCCAGCCTATCCGACTCCAAATGGCTAAGGAGACGGGGAGTGAGATTTCTTTCCAGGAGGCGGCCAATGTGGCCAAGAGGGTTGAAATGGTTTTATCACAGGGAGGTGGTCAGGGGTCTGACAAGAAGCCTCGTTGTTCAGGCAGATTCAGTGGTGTCTCGTCTGGAGGTAGGGGGTAGAGGCCATCCTCTTAGGCCTTTTCATTCGGCACTTTAGGTTTCTTTTGTCCTCGAGCATCGAGCAGCTCTTAGCATCCGGGTTCTCGTGCCATGGTTCAGGTACCGAGTATTCCACAGCACGCCCAGCCAGCTAGAGGTGGAGGTAGAGGTGCTAGAGGTAGAGCTCAGGCCGCTAGAGATGGAGGCCAGCCAGCGGCAGGCTGTCCCAGAGATGTAGTCTAGGGTGGTGGGGCCCAACCCCGATTTTATGCTCTTCCAGACAGGTCGGAGGCTGAGGCTTCCAATGCAGTCATCACAGGTACGATTCTGGTTTGTAGTAGGGATGCTTCAGTGCTATATCATCCAGGGTCTACATACTCTTATGTGTCATCTTATTTTGCGTCGTATCTGGTCATGCCCAGTGATTCTCTGAGTGCTCCTGTTTATGTGTCCACCCTTGTGGGTGATTCTATTATGGTAAACCATGTTCATCATTCTTGTGTGGTTGTGATTGGGGGTCTTGCGACCCGAGTAGACTTATTACTGTTGGACATGGTTGATTTTGATGTCATACTGGGGATGGACTGGTTATCACCTTACCATGCTATCTTAGATTGTCATGCCAAGACTATGACCTTAGACTTACCAGGTCTACCTCGTTTAGAGTTGTGGGGCTCTTGGTTATTCTATCCGTGGTGTTATCTCATATATGAAGGCTAGGCGAATGGTTAAGAAGGGATGTTTGGCCTATTTGGCAAATGTTCATGATTCTAGTGTCGAGGTTCCTTCTATTTATTCTGTGCCCGTTGTCCGTGAGTTTCCTGAGGTATTTCCTTCAGACCTGCCGGGTATGCCACCCGATATGGATATTGTAACGATCGGACCAGTTGTTTTGAGAAATTTAAGCTCCGTTCAGTGGCGTAAGGTCTGGAACAGCTTCAAAATATGAGTATCGACTCGCGTGCATGGTGGAATTCAGTTAACGGATGGTTTAGAGTCAAATTGGAAGAAAGAAACTACCTTTGGGAAGTTTAAATGGTGAGAATTTGACTGGAATTGGACTTTGGGTAAACGGCCCCGGAATGAGTTGTGGACGATCTCAACAGCTTCTTATGGTATTTTTGACTTAGGCGCGCCTCCGGATTCAGATTTGGAGGTCCGTAGGGTAAATTGCGGCATTTCGGCGAAAGTTGGAAAGTTGAAGTTTGGAAAAATGAAGAAGTTTGACCCGCGGTTGACTTTTTTGATATCGGAGTCGGAATGCGATTCCGAGAGTTGAAGCAGCTCCGTTATGTCATTTTGGACTTGTCTGCAAAATTTAGTGTCGTTCCGGATTGATTTGATAGGTTTCGGCACGAGTTTAGAAATTTGAAGATTTGAAAGTTCATAAGTTCGATTTGTGGTTTGATTCGTTGTTTCGGTGTTGTTTTATGTGATTTGAAACCTCGAGCGAGTCCGTGTTAGGTTATATGACTTGCTTGTGTGATTAGATGGGGTCCCGAGGGCCTTGGATGTGTTTCGGATGGGCTACGGATCATTTTTCTCCTATTTTGAACAACTATTTCTGCTTCTGGTATGCCTCTTTCGTGATCGCTAACCTCATGCTACGTTCGCGATGTGTTGTGGTTGGTCGCCTATTTTCCCTTAACTGTGTTCGCATATAAACACCTACGATCACGAAGGTCTATTTTCCTCTACTTCGCTATCGCATCCGTACTCTCGCGTTCGCATAGTAGAAATTAGGAGTTGGGAGCGGTTAGCTATTTCTCTCTTCACGTTCGCATGAACCACCCCGCGATCGCATAAGCCCTGCCTATTGTTCATCGCGTTTATGTCCCATTTCTCGCGATCGCGAAGGGTATTTCTTGAAAGCTTCAAAATTCTTCTACCGCGATCATGATGCACAAAAATCTCGACAGACAAAATAAATTCCAAAGTCGAGGGTTTCACCATTTTCACCATATTTTGACTTCTAGAGCTCGGTTCTTGGCTATTTTTGGAGTTATTTTCACCTGGGCGACTTGGATAAGTGATTCTTACTCGGTTTAGACTAGTTTCCTTGAATCTTCTCATAAATGTGTCCTTTAATTTCGGAATTTTGGTAAAAAATGGGGGGAAAGTTCTTAGCATAGAGATTGGGTTTTGATTGGATATTTGACATCGGATTGGGATAATATTGATATGGTTAGACTCGTGAGAGAGTGTAGATTCTGAAAATATAAATTTTATCCGATTTCGAGATGTGGGCTCGAGGGGCATTTTGGTTATTTTTTCATAATTCCGTGTATTAGCTTAGAATTTAATTGTAGAATCAGTTACTTGAAGAGTTATTTACATTATAAAATTAAATTGAATAGATTTGGGCCATTTGGAGTCGAGTACTCGTGGCAAGAACGTGGTTTCTAGTTGATTTTGAGCCGGTTCGAGGTAAGTATCTTGCCTGACCTTATGTGGGGGACTTCCCCTTAGGATTTGAGTCTTTTGTGTTGATTATAGTCCGTGTACGCGAGGTGACAAGTGCGTGCTCGGACGTATTTATGGAAAAATTGGCCTTTGAGGGTTCTTAGGTCCTTATATTCACCAAGTATGAAGTTGTTCTTGATATGATGGAATTCCCTATTACTAGTTTCACCTCTACATGTTTTACATGGAATTAATTGCTTTATAATTCATTCTTGTTGCCTAATTGAATCTTGCTTTGCTTAACTGAAGATCTTTACCTCCTCTGTTGTCACGTTATCTTTCATAACTGCTTGTCTTTATTGGAAATTATTATTATCTCTCGTGTATTTATTTAGTCTTAATTGAGGTTATGATTATCTTCCCGCTGCTCATCTTTAATTGAAATTGTTGAATATCCTTCATAACTTTCCCAACCTTAAAAGAAGTGTAGATATTCTATGTTAGTTGATATTTCCTTATTTGAAATTATTTGACTCATGTTAATTTCCTTGTTGTTGGACTACATGTTATGGAGTCGTTGCTTCATATTATTTTCTCCCTTGTTGAGTTCTTCTTCTTACGCTTACGCTTAGTATTCTCTATTGTGGTTATTCCTTGTGAGCTAGTTATGGAGTCGTTGCTTCATATTATTTTCTCCCTTGTTGAGTTGTTCTTCTTACGCTTAGTATTCTCTATTGTGGTTATTCCTTGTGAGCTAGTTTTACCGTCCCCTGGTGATCGAAAGTTCTTGAGTTGATTCACTTGTTGTGCTCTTGTATATATATATTATCATTGTTGTTGTTGTTGTACTTGGGGTATTGATGCACGAGGTTCTGCGTACGGTTGTTCATATTGTGATGCACGAGGTTTCTGCCGTGCGGTTGTTATTGTGGGGTTGCATGAGGTTTCTGCCATGATATTGCTACTATTGATATATTACATATGCGGCGTAACAAGTCAGGATATGTATATATGCTTATATGTGGGTTGCGCATGTGATGAGACAAGGTGGTAACATTATGATGCACGTGTGGCGAAACAAGGCGGGGAACTTATTATGTTATCATTTGCACACGTGGCGGAATAAGTTGGGCTATGTCAGGGGTTGATTGTGAATATTTGTGATGTCCTGAGGGCATTTCTGTTTGTTTAAATGTTGTGATTATGGTAAGCTTACCTGTATGAGCTTTATATCATGGAAGTTGTGAGGAAACATCGTACGAGCTGCTCGTTCTTCTTCTTATGTTTACTAGCTAGTGGAAATCTTGTTAAAGCACTTGCACAAGCTTACACGTTGTTGAACACTCCTATGGGATGTGAAGTCCTCCTGATTTTGCTAAGTATAGACGTACACCCTCGTTTACTTATTATATATGTGAGAGTGACCCTGGTTAGCAAGTGAGTTATCAGTATGACCGTGAGGCTGATGGGGGCACAGGATGCAAAGTGTTAGATTTCAGGTATCGGGACTCGTGAGTTGAAATTTGTTCGAGAGTCGATATTTCATGGAAATTGTTGGACAAGACCTGATGTGAACATTGTCGTATGATCGGAGTTATGGTTTTGTTTTCCTTTACTGTATTGTGATCTTGGAATTTGGGTTGTATTTTTGGCTCGTTCTTATATGCCATTATTCTTAGTATTTTCGGTGTTATTTATTGTTCTCTTCCCTTATTGTGATTGTAGCATTGTAGTCATTTTCGTACAATATTTAAATAAATATATATCATGTTCCGTTGTTCCTATAATTGTACTGTTTATTGGACCGATTGGTGTCTTGACTGTTCCTCGTCACTACTCTACCGAGGTTAGTCTTGATACTTATTGGGCACTGCTGTGGTGTGCTCATGCTACTCTTCTGCACATTTTTTGTTATGCAGATCCAGGTACTTCCACTCAGTTCTATCATCCTTGCGGGGAGGCGTTTTTGTAAAGACTTCAAGGTATTTCTGCCATATCCGCAGATCGAGGAGTCCCTTTCTATCTTTCTATAATAAGTGTAGCCATTTCAGTATTTTCCCTTGTTTAGACATTTTCAGAGTTAGAGCTTCTTATGTATCTCTTAGATTGTGAAATGTAAGATTCTGGGTTTTGGGAAATTGTTGTTAGCTTCGAGAGTTGTTATTATATGTGTTGAGAGGCACCTTAAACACTGTTTTATTTTACTATTTCGGTTTTAAATTATTTTTTCCACAATTATTATTTATATTCCGCATTGTTATGCTTACCTAGTCATAGAGACTAGGTGTCGTCACGATGGTTCACGAAGGGCGAACCGGGGTCGTGACAAGTTGGTATCGGAACTCTAGGTTCATAGGAGTCACAAATCACAAGCCAGTTTATTAGAGTATCGTGGATCGGTACGGAGACATCTGTACTTATCTGCGAGAGGTTATGTTACCGTTAGGAAAATTTCACTTCATTTGATTTCCCTGTCGTGTGAGATTTTTGACATCACAATCCTAAACCTCTGTCTTTTACTCTCTCACAGATGTTGAGGACACGTACTACCCGAGATGATCAGGCACCCGCGTTCCCTACTGCAGCCGTCACAGGTTGGGGCTGAGGTAGAGGCCGAGGATGCGCACGTGGTGCAGCGAGATCACCTACGTGAGTTGCCGCCGAGGCACCACCAGCAGATCCAGCCGGAGTCCAGACACCTTGCACGCCTACTCCTACTACTACTCCAGCCTTTAAAGAGATTTTGGCACTGTTCATGAGCATGTACACCACTTTGGCTCAGGTGGGATTGCTTCCCCTTGCTGTAGCCACATCCCAGGCCGGGGGAGGAGCACATACTCCCGCTGCCCACACTCTTGAGTAGAGAGTTCATGTTGAGCAGGTCCCTAAGATTATTCTTGTGCAGCCTGCAGTCCGAGATCAGCTCGAGGGCAGGGCAGCAGCTTCTGAGGAGGAGCAGTTGAGGCTTGAGAGGTTCAAGAGGTACAAGCCTCCTGTATTCAGTGGTCTAGCATCGGAGGATGCTCTGGGATTTCTAGATACCTGTTATCGCATTATCCATACCATGGGTATATCAGAATCGAGTGGGGTTCCTTTCACCGCCTTCCAACTTCGAGGAGCCGTCTCTGAGTGGTGCCGCACCTATGAGTTAGACAGTCCAGACGAGTCTACTTCACTAACTTGGACCCAGTTTTCAGATATGTTCCTGAGAGAGTTTGTCCCTTCGAGCCTCAGGGATGCATGGCGCGCTGAGTTTGAGTATTTGCACCAGGGTACTATGACCGTCTCAAAGTATGCTGTCCGTTACACCAGCCTAGCTAAACATGCCCCAACATTGGTTTCTATTGTTCGCGAGAAGGTTCACCGGTTTATTAAGGGACTTATTCCCAGCATTAGGTTTAGTATGGCTCGTGAGTTGGAGATGGATTTTTTTATCAGCAGGTGGTGAACATTAATAGGAGGATAAAGTGTATGCATGCTAGGGAGAGAGAGGACAGGCGAGGTCATGAGAGAGATGGCAGACGAGATTAGGAGAGAGAGTTTGAGGAGGCAAGGAGACCTCGTAGACCGGGGAGATATGCTGGTCCTTATTTTGGAGACAGGGAGCGTCATGGTAGAGGTTTTGTGGGTCAGCCAGTTTAGTTCGCGCTTCAGGCTTTCCATGGTGACTCAGGTGTTCATAGGTCTTAGAGTACCCGCACCGCACAGTTTCCACCGTCTCGTCAATAGTGAGGTTGCTTTGAGTATGGAGATACTAGCCATATGGCGAGAGATTGTCCCAGACTTTGGGCCGATATGTCACAGTGGGGTATTCAGGCGAATAGAAGGTGCCTAAGAGGGGGAGGCCCAACCCATTGATGTGTTTCATATAGTAGGCTTAAGGCCGCTATGCCAGGTAATGTCATTCAGGTATATGTCATGACCCCAAATCCCAACCCGGTCGTGATGGCACCTCTCGTAGGGACAAGGCTAGCCGACAACAAAACGTTACATCTTTTTATAATTACTTAGCAGAAATAAGTCTATGATTTCAAGTACGAAGTAAACATGGTAGATTAATAAAAATCATCCTGACTCAGCCCGAAATCGGGGTGTCACAAGTCATGAACTACTACAAAATTTACTAACATTTTACAAGTCTGGATTTATTACAAATAACAAAAGATAAAGGAGAAACGGGGCTGTGAACGTCAACAGCTACCTTGTTACTCCTAGTTACCGCCTGGTCTGGAAAGAATCAGCGCTCAGGAGCGAACTCAGCTCTGCCTTTATCTGCACACATGGTGTAGGGAGTAATGTGAGTACTCCGACCCAGTGAGTAATAATAATAAATACAGTCCGAAAGTAAGAAAACACAGTAAGTACACAAAGTAAGCTAAAAATCCAAATATACAGCAAGGTGTGGACTGAG
>MU730644.1:37235-60422 GCA_026770625.1 Nicotiana glauca
ATTGTTACCACTGTTTCAAGTATCTATTACAGTGTCATTGTTACCACTGCTTCAAGTGTATATATTACAGTGTCATTATTACCGCTGTTTTAAGTATATATATTACAGTGTCATTGTTACCACTGTTTCAAGTATAATATACAGTGTCATTGTTACCACTATTTTAAGTCACTTTATAATCAGTCCAGAAAATAATATAGTAAGCCCCTTGGGCATTTACAAAGTAGAATTTCCAGCCCGAAATACATTTAAAAATGTCATTTAAGCTTTCAACGCTTAGAATTGTGGCTGAGTTTGCAAACAGTATTTATAACCTTGGACTGAAGTTAGATAATATGTAAATCATGCTAAGTATTAATATTAATCCCCGAAGGAATTTACAAGTCGGCGCAAGGCTACAAACATGGCATCAAGCCCAGTAAGATCAATAAAGCATGTGTATAAATCGCCGGTATAGTATAAACATCACACGGGATGGTTCAAGTCACAATACCCAATAATATTCGACCCCACACTCGTTATGGAATGCGTGTCACGCCTCAATATAGCGTTACGATGTGAAAGTCTAGGGTTTCAAACCCTCAGAGTAGCATTTACATATATTACTCACCTTAAACCGGTCGCGGGATTAGTCCACTATGCCTTTTCCTCTTGAATTAACCTCTTCGCGCGTCGAATCTACTCAAAACCATAAGGAATACGTTACAATGTGCTAATGGGACATAACCCAATCAAAAGAACTCGAAAAATACTCAAAAATACGAAATTGGCAAAACTCGAGCCCCGGGACCACGTCTCGAAAAATTCTGAAATTCACATTTCTGGAATCCTTGTCTCTCCACGAGCCCGTACATACCAAGAACTCCCAATTCGGACCACGAATGGCCCCTCAAATCCTAAATTTATAGTTTTTGCTCTAATCCCTAATTTCTTAGAATTTTGCTATATTTTCATGAATTCTATGGATGATTCTTCAATAAAAACATGTATTTAACTCATAAAACTTACATCCTACGATTTCCAGTCGAAACCCCTTCAATTCCCGTCCAAAAGCTCTCAAGTTGCTCAAAAAATGGAGGAAAATGACCCAAAAATCGCGGATATACTGCCCAGATTTTTTTTCGAAATCACTGTTCACGCGCGGTTACTGTTTACCCCCGCGCAGTTACTGTTCACCCCGCGCGATTACTGTTCACGCGCGGTTACTGTTCACTCTACAGAAAAATACAGCAGCAATTAAAGAAAGTGCAGCAGTTTTTGTTTCACAAAAATGTCTCTAAATCCGTCATACGAACTCGGAATTCGACGATTTTTGTTCTTATGAGTCACAAATAATAATACGAACACAACCCTTTAATCGAAACTCGATTCGGACCTCATTTACTCAGTTCAATACCCATTTAGCTCGTTAAATAATTAACTCACATTTCGTGTCAAAAACCCAATCGCGACTTGATGAAATTAAATCAAAATTTTCAGATTAGTCCTATAATTCATGATTTAAATTCTAGAAGTCTCGAAATCAAATTTCGATCTCTGGAACTAAAAATGAACCTTTGGATCATTACATGTTTATGCTCAAAACAACAAAAATCTTCCAAAAATGACCCATTGGGCATCCGAAACACACCCGAGGTCCCCGGGACCTCAACCAAAAGTACAGACATGTTTTAATACCTCATTCAAACTTTCTCGAACCATAAAAACACAATCGTTAATATCAAAATTATCAATTTTTATCAAATCAAAGCTCAAGTTTAACTAAAACTTTCAAAATTCTCATTCGATCAAAAACCCGACTAAACGACGTCCAAATGACCTGAAAATTTACGGACATATCCAAAATCACCTAACGAAGCTACTGCAACTCTCAGAATTCCATTCCGACCCCCGGATCAAAATCTCGCCTATCAACCGAAATCCGCCAAAATTCAACCTTTGTCAATTCAAGCCTATTTCTACACCGGACCTCCAAATTCAATTCCGATCATACTCCTAAGTCACATTTCATCCCTCGAAGCTAACCAAACCACTAGAATTCAATTTTGAGCCCTCTAACTCACAGGTCAACATCTAGTTGACTTTTTCAAACTATTCCTTCATTAAAGAGACTAATTGTCTCATTTCCTACCAAACTCGATCCGAATTGACTCAAATTCACCAAGTACACATATTGAAACATGATTAAGCATATAACAAGGAAAATGGGACAATAACTCATGTGACGACGGGCCGGGTCGTCACAGTATGCCTCGATTTGTTATAAAGGAGCACCATCCATAGTTCATTACATTCCTGCTTATTGGGATGAGTTACCCTATTTTGTTGCTCCCTTTATGGGTGCGTTTCGTAGTTTGCACTATATTTAGGTGATTACTCTATTGGGAGGTTCTATGAGTGATAGCCGTATCTATCGTCTATTTCTAGCCATTTTCAGGAATTATGAGGCTAGTAGTAAATTCATATTGTCCGTTTCGGTAGGTTTGATGTGATTTCTGAGTATTCTTGGTTGCAAACTGTGATTTTTATGCTCCACCGGTGTGAGAGCTAGTCTGTGTTGTAATTTTGTCGATGGAATTGATCTAGTGAGAGTTTCTAGATGGCTTGATATGTACCCTACTTATGATTCAGAGTTGAGGGCGAGACCCTTGTGATTTCAGGTGATTTGATGTGTTAAGACCGGGCTGTGTACCGCGGTGAGACTTATATCAATATAAAATCCTTGTGATTCTTTTATATGCTTTAATTCTTTCTTGTTAGATTATTTTGTCGATTATTGTTGATAGAAAAATTTGTGCTTGTCTAACTTGTTTGATAGTTCCCTTATGTGTTTCCCTTTCTATATTTAGTCATTTTCGTTCTATGCTTCTTGAGTTTTAGCTTGTGGGGTGTGTGCCCATTGGTATTAGCTGAGATTTGGTGATTCAGGTGTTTAGTTATGTGGCTTTCGTGATTATTATATCATCGCTAGTGTTGTGGAGGTTTGAAACGGGTTCCTATTGAATATGAGGCTTATGGCCGGTGCTCGATTTGATTTCGGGTAAATATTGTGATTAGAAATATTACTAAGGGCCTACATGTGATGTGTCAGGTTGTAAGGTTGTACAATATGGGCGTGGGCATGAATTGGTGCAGCTGGTTGAGATTGATACTGGGTATGGATTTAGGATCGGGTCTCTTGGAAATGGATGGAAGGTAAGAATTCTGGTTCTAAGGTTTATTGGTATTGCTAGAAAAGCTAAATTTCAGTTAAGATGTGTCGTCAGGCTTATGTGGATTGGGGTGACATGGGATCACCCACGGGTGTATGTTGGAAGTGTGCATTCAGTGACTTGTGGACTTCGAGGCAAATCTTAGCACGTTCGAGGACGAACGTTGGTTTTAAAATGGGGAGGATGTAACAACCCGATCGTTCATTTTGAGAAATTTAAGCTCCGTTCAGCGGTGTAAGGTCTAGAACAACTTCAGAATATGAGTATCGACTCACGTGCATGGTGGAATTCAGTTAACGGATGGTTTAGAGTCAAATTGGAAGAAAGAAACTAGTTTTGGGAGTTTAAATGGTGAGAATTTGACCGAAATTGGACTTTTGGGTAAACGTCCCTGGAATGAGTCGTGGATGATCTCAACAGCTTCGTATGGTGATTTTGGACTTAGGCGCGCCTCCGGATTCAGATTTGGAGGTCCGTAGGGTAAATTGCGGGATTTCGGCAAAAGTTGGAAAGTTGAAGTTTGGAAAAATAAAGAAGTTTGACCCACGGTTGACTTTTGTGATATCGGAGTCAGAATGTGATTCTAAGAGTTGAAGTAGCTCCGTTATGTCATTTTGGATTTGTCTGCAAAATTTGACATCGTTCCGGATTGATTTGAAAGGTTTCGGCACGAGTTTAGAAATTTGAAGATTTGAAAGTTCATAAGTTTGATTTGTGGTTTGATTCATTGTTTTGGTGTTGTTTTATGTGATTTGAAACCTCGAGCAAGTCCGTGTTAGGTTATATGACTTTTTTGTGTGATTAGACGGGGTCCCGAGGGCCTCGGGTGTGTTTCGTATGGGCTACGGATCAATTTTCTCCTATTTTGAACTGTTCTTTCTCCTTTTGGTATGCCTCTTTCGCGATTGCGAACCTCATGTCGTGTCCGCGATGTGTTGTGGTTAGTCGCCTCTTTTCCCTTCATTGCATTCGCATATAAACACCCGCGATCTTTAAGATCTGTTTTCCTCTACTTCGCGATTGCATCCGTTCTCCCGCGGTTGCATAGTAGAAATTATGAGTTGGGGCGGTTGGCTATTTTTCTCTTCGTGTTCGCATGAACTACCTCACGATCGCGTAAGCCCTGCCTATTGTTCATTGCTTTCACGTCCCATTTCTCGCAATCGCGAAGGGTATTTCTTGAAAGCTTCAAATTTCTTCTACACGATCGTGACTCTTCAACCGCGATCGTGATGCACAAAAACCTGGGCAGACAGAATATATCCCAAAGTCGAGGGTTTCACCATTTTCACCATATTTTGACTTCTAGAGCTCGGTTCTTGGCCATTTTTGGAGGGATTTTTACCTGGAATACTTGGGTAAGTGATTCTTACTCGGTTTAGACTAATTTCCATGAATCTTCTCTTAAATCCGTCCTTTAATTTCGGAATTTTGGTAAAAATTGGGGAAAAAGTTCTTAGACCTAAAGATTTGGTTTTGATTGGGTATTTTGACATCGGATTGGGATAATTTTGATATGGTTAGACTCGTGAGAGTGTGAGGATTCTGAAAATATAAATTTTATCCGATTCCGAGACGTGGGCTCGAGGGGTGTTTTGGTTATTTTTTCATAATTCCACATATTAGCTTAGAATTTAATTTTAGAATCAGTTACTTGAAGCGTTATTAACATTATAAAATTGAATTGAATAGATTTGGTCCATTTAGCGTTGAGTACTCGTGGCAAGAACGTGGTTTCTAGTTGATTTTGAGCCGGTTCGAGGTAAGTATCTTGCCTAACCTTGTGGGGGGGAGGGGGACTTCCCCTTAGTATTTGAGTCTTCTGTGTTGATTGTAGTCCGTGTACGCGAGGTGACAAGTGCGTGCTCGGACTTATTTGTGGAAAAACTGGCCTTTGAGGGTTCTTAGGTCCTTATATTCACCGAGTATGAAGTTGTTCTTGATATGATAGAATTCTCTATTACTAGTTTCACCCCTACATGTTTTACTTGGAATTAATTGCTTTATGGCTCATTGTTATTGCCTAATTTACTCTTACTTTGCTTAACTGAAGATTTTTACTTCCTCTATTGTCACGTTATCTTTCATAACTGCTTGTCTTTATTGGAAATCAGTATTATCTCTCATGTAATTATTTAGTCTTAATTGAGGTTACGATTATCTTCCCGCTGCTCATCCTTAATTGAAATTGTTGTATATCCTTCATAACTTGCCCAACCTTAAAAGAAGTGTAGGTATTCTATGTTAGTTGATATTTCCTTATTTGAAATTACTTGACTCATGTTAATTTCCTTGTTGTGGACTACATGTTATGGGGTCATTGCTTCATATTATTTTCCCCCTTGTTGAGTTGTTCTTATTACGCCTAGTATTATCTATTGTGGTTATTCCTTGTGAGCTAGTTTTACCGTCCCCTGGTAAACGAAATTTCTTGAGTTGATTCACAAGTCGTGCTCTTATATATATATATATATATATTGTCATTGTTGCTGTTGTACTTGGGGTGTTGATGCACGAGATTTATGTCGTACGGTTGTTGATATTGTGATGCACGAGGTTTCTGTCATGCGGTTGTTGTTATGGGGTCTCACGAGGTCTCTACCGTGCTATTGCTACTATTGATATATTGTACATGCGACCTAACAAGGCGGGATACGTATATACGCTTATATGTGGGTTGCGCATGTGGCAAGACAAGGTAGTAACATTATGATGCACGTGTGGCGAAACAAGGCGGGGCACTTATTATGTTATTATTTGCACACTTGACCCAATAAGGCGGGCTATGAAGGGGTTGATTGTGAGTATTTGTGATGGCCTGAGGGCATTTCTGTTTGTTTAAATGTTGTGATTATGGTACGCTTACCTGTATGAGCTTTATCTCATGGGAGTTGTGAGGAAATATCGTACGAGCTGCCCATTCTTCTTCTTACGTTTATTAGCTGGTAGAAATCTCGTTAAATCACTGGCCACAAGCTTACACGTAGTTAAACACTCCTATGGGATGTGAAGTCCTCCTGATTTTGCTAAGTATAGATGTACGCCCTCGTTTACTTATTATATATGTGAGAGTGGCCCTGGTTAGCAAGTGAGTTGCCAGTATGACCGTGAGGCTGATGGGGGCACAGGATGCCAAGTGTTAGATTTCAGGTACCGGGACTCGTGAGTTGTATTTTGTTTGAGAGTCGGTATTTCGTGGAAATTGTTGGATAAGACCTGATGTGAACATTGTCATAGGATCGAAGTTATGGTTTTGTTTTCCTTTACTGTATTGTGATCTTGGAATTCGGGTTGTGTTTTTGGCTCGTTCTTATGTGTCATTATTCTTAGTATTTTCGTTGTTACTTGCTGTTCTCTTCCCTTATTGTGATTGTAGCATTGTAGTCATTTCGTACATTCTTTAAATAAATGTATATCATGTTCCGTTGTTCCTATAATTGTACTGTTTATTGGACCGATTGGTGTCTTGACTGTTCCTCGTCACTACTCCACCGAGGTTAGTCTTGATACTTACTGGGCACCGCTGTGGTGTGCTCATGCTACTCTTCTGCACATTTTTTGTTGTGCAGATCCAGGTACTTCCACTCAGTTCTATCATCCTTGCAAGGAGGCGTTTCTATAGAAACTTCAAGGTATTTCGGCCACGTCCATAGACCGAGGAGTCCCTTTCTATCTTTCTGTAATAAGTATAGTCCTTCCAGTATTTTCCCTTGTTTAGACATTTCTGGACTTAGAGCTTCTTATGTATCTCTTAGCTTGTGATTTGTGAGATTCCGGGTTTTGGGAAATTGTTGTTAGCTCGAGAGTTGTTATTGTATGTGTCGAGCGGCACCTTAAATAATGTTTTATTTTACTATTTCGGTTTTAAATTATTTCTTCCGCAATTATTATTTATATTCTGCATTGTTAGGCTTACCTAGTCGTAGAGATTAGGTGTCGTCACAATGGTTCACGGAGGGCGAACCGGGGTCGTTACAATGAATTCTGCATTGATCTGGCTGCAGGCACTTAACCCATTTCTATTTCTCCATATCATATGGCCCCACATGAGTTGAAAGAGTTGAAGGAGCAGTTGCAAGACTTGCTTGATAAGGGCTTCATTAGGCCTAGTGTCTCGCCATGGGGTGCGTCGATGTTGTTTGTCAAGAAGGAGGACGGATCGATGAGAATATGTATAGATTACCGGCTATTGAACAAGGTCACAATCAAGAATAAGTACCTATTGTCGATTATTGATGATTTGTTCAACCAACTTCAGGGTGCCTAAGTGTTTTCTAAGATCGACTTGAGATTTGGCTACCATCAGTTGAGGATTAAGGCGTCTGATGTCCCTAAGATAGATTTCCGCACTCGGTACGGGCATTATGAGTTCGTGGTGATGTCATTCGGGTTGAAGAATGCCCCAGCAGCTTTCATGGATTTGATGAACCGGTGTTCAGGCCTGTCTTGGATTCATTCGTGATAGTCTTCATAGACGATATTTTGATTTATTCCCGCAGTCAGGAAGAGCATGAGCAGTATCTGAGAGTGGTTCTTCAGACTATGAAAGATATTCAGTTGTATGCTAAGTTTTTGAAGTGTGAGTTCTGGTTGAGTTCAGTTCTTGGGTCATGTGGTTTCAGCAGAGGGTATTCAGGTAGATCCAAAGAAGATAGAGGCAGTCAAGAATTGGCCTCGACCCACATCAGCTACAGAGATCCGGAGTTTCTTGGGTTAGGCAGGCTATTATCATTGGTTCGTGGATGGGTTTTCGTCTATTGCAGCCCCGATGTCCAGGTTGACTCAGAAGGGTGCCCATTTTAGGTGGTCGGATAAGTGCGAGGCAAACTTCCAGAAGCTCAAGACAGCTTTGACTACGGTGCCAGTGTTGGTTTTGCCCACAGGTTCGGGCCCATATACAGTTTATTGTGATGCATCTCGTGTTGGTCTTGGTGCGGTGTTGATAGAGAATAGCAAGGACATTGCTTATGCTTCACGCCAGTTGAAGATTCATGAGAAGAACTATCCAGTCGATGATTTGGAGGCAGTATCTGTATGGCATGGCCTGTGAGGTGTTCATGTACCACACGAGTTTGCAATAATTTTTCAAACAGAATTAGCTAAATTTGAGGCAAAGAAGGTGGTTGGAGCTGTTAAAAGACTATGATATCACCATCTTATATCATCTGGAAAAGGCCAATGTGGTAGCCGATGCTTTGAGTAGGAAGTCATCCAGTATGGGTAGTCTTGCGTATATTCTGGTCGGTGAGAGATTGCTTGCTTTGGATGTCTAGGCTTTGGCTAATCAGTTCGTAAGGTTGGATGTTTCTAAGCCCAGCCGTATATTAGCTTGCATAGTTGCTCACTTTTCTTTATTGGAGCATATCCGGGATCAACAGTATGATGATCCTCATTTATGTGTCCTCAGAGATACGATGCAGCAAGAAGATGCCAAACAGGTCACACTATGAGATGATGGATTTTTGAGGATGCAAGATCATATTTGTGTGTCTAATGTGGATGGACTTCGGGAGTTGATTCTAGAGGAGGCCCATACTTCCCGGTACTCTATTCATTCGGGCGCCACCAAGATGTATCAGGATTTGCGGCAGCATTATTGGTAGAGGAGACTGAAGAAGGACATTATTGCGTATGTGGCTCGATGTTTAAACTGTTAGCATGTTAAGTACAAGCACATAGACCAGGTGGTCTGTTCTAGAAGATTGAGATTCGTGAGTGGAAGTGGGAACGTATCACTACGGACTTCGTTGTTGGATTCCCAGAAACTAAGAGAAAGTTCGATTCAGTGAGGGTTATTGTGGATAGGTTGACCAAGTCAGCAAATTTTATTCATATGGCAGTCTCTTATTCTTATGAGAAGTTAGTCGAGATCTATATTCGGGAGATTGTCCGTCTTTATGGTGTGCCCGTGTTTATCATTTCGGACCGAGGTATGCAGTTTATCTTATATTTCTGGATAGACAGGCAGTCCAAGCGGACTATTCAGATTTTGGAGGATATGCTCAGAGCCTGTGTCATTGACTTTAGAGGCTCGTGGGATTAGTTCTTGCCTTTAGCAAAGTTTGCCTACAACAACAACTATCAGTCGAGTATTCAAATGGCTCCTTATGAGGCTTTATATGGTAGGTGGTGTCGGTCACCAGTTGGATGGTTTGAGCTGGGAGAGGCTCGGTTATTGGGTATGGATATAGTATAGGATGCCTTGGACAAGGTCAAGATCATTCAGGATAGGCTTCGTACAGCTCAGTCTAGGCAAAAGAGCCATGTCGACCAAAAGATTCGTGATTTGGCGTTCATGGTCGGTAAGTGGGTATTGCTTCGGGTATCGCCTAAGAAGGGCGTGATGAGATTTGGAAAGAAGGGCAAGCTTAGCCTTAGGTTCATTGGCCCGTTTGAGATTCTTGATCGAGTGGGAGAGGTGGCTTACAGACTTGCATTGCCGCGGAGCTTATCAGCCGTGCACCCAGTGTTTCACGTGTCCATGCTTCGAAAGTATCACGTCGATCCATCCCACGTGTTAGACTTCAGCACTGTCCAGCTGGGCAAGGACTCGTCCTATAAGGAGGAGCCGATAGCTATTTTGGACTGGCAGGTCCGTCAGTTGAGATCAAAGAGTTTTCCTTCTGTTCGTGTTCAGTGGAGAGGTCAGCCTGCTGAGGCATCGACCTGGGAGTCCGAGTCCGATATGCGGAGCCGTTATTCCCATTTTTTCCCCGACTCAGGTACTTCCTTCTTATATCCGTTTGAGGACGAATGATTGTTTTAGAGGTGGAGGATGTGGTGACCCAAAAAGTCAAAAATTGACCCCGGGTAGTCCTGCAGGAACCCACATGCCTTGGCGTCTCCCTCTATCTATTATTCCTGTTTCTTTTATGTAATCCCAGAGACAGTATTTTGTTATTTCTTTCAGACCTTTATTTGCAGTACTCATAGACACTCTGTGAAGTTGTGACACCAATCTTGGGTAGATTTGTTATGAAATGGTATTAGCAGTATTATTAAACTTGAAATTAAATCTTTCGCTTGTTAAATTTTGTTGATTATTAACTATTAGTCTATAATTGCTAACGAATTTAAAAATGGAAACAAGGCAGATAATTCAGTTGATTAGCTTACCTAGCTTTCATTAGTAGGCGCCAGCACGACTCCCGAAGGTGGAAAATTCGGGTCGTGACACACAAATCTTCAAACAAAAGTCCGTAAATTATTGAAACACTAGCAAGAATTTGAAACACTAGTTTCAATTTTAGAAAAGAAAAGAAGGGAAGCTTTGGTGTAAATGGTAAAGCTGCTGCCACTTACCAGTAGGTCACGGGTTCAAGCCGTGGAGCAGCCTCTTGCAAAAATGAAGGGTAAGGTTGCGTACAATAGACTCTTGTGGTCCGGTTCTTTTCCAGATTCTACTAGCGAGAGCTTAGTGCACCGAGACCTATTTTTTAGAAAAGAAAAGAAAATGAGGGTGATGTATCACAATTGTGAGTATGCGAAGTTTTTTCACCAAAAGAAGCTAAAGAATGAACTTCCAAGTTACTTTTCTAAAGTGGAGAGCTGAGTCAGTGTGTAGTGATTGTCTTTTTGGTTTGGCTTTCACATATAGGGTAGCTACTGTGTAGTAAAAGTAAATAAAGTGCTGCTGGTGTGTTGTCCTTACCAAGCACATAAAACACAACTTGTGAATGCTATATCCATCATTCCACATTTGAACGAACTTGTCAATTTTATGCTTGCCAGTACTAGTCCTTATGAATATTATAATTCTATCTCAATTGATATGGTGTAATTTGATTGGACATGTTTTAAAAAAATACAATAATAGTGGCCCAGTGTATTCTCACAAGTGGGGATATAGGAAGAGTGAGATGTACGCAGCCTTACTCCTATCCTGAACGGACAGAGAGACTGTTTACAATAAACAATTTTTAAAAAAAATAAAGATTTTAAATTTTTAGTCTTAAATATGTTATATTTGTATGGTTTTAAGATTATTAAAAATTATGGTATTAAACATGCTGTAATATTTGCTTAGTTATAAAAGTTGTCACTAAAGCTAAATGTGACGATCAAGTTAAATTATTTTTTAACTTTAAAAAGATGATTATTGTATTTTTTTTTAAAACGAGATAGATTAATATCACTATTTCTAACCAATGGATCGATAACTTTCTCTTTTTTTTAAAAAAAAAAAAATTGCTTTATATGGCTCTATAGTCATTGTACCGCCCACCAACTTGTTTCAAGGAATAAGTCGTAGTTCACGGTTAATAGATGTCCAACCCACCCATCCACGAGTAACCTCATTCTCAACCCACCCCATAGCATACTTGGGCCTCGTTTGGTTTTTCTAAAATAATATCAATATAAAACCAATATTATTTTATTATTGTAATGCTTCATTTGGTTGAATATTTATATTGGTTCAAGTACTGTTGTATAGATTAATATTGAAAATTAAAAATTATCCGAATTTATTGATTTAAAACCAAATACATGTTTTAGAACATACGCTACACATATCCTTTTTTGAAGCAATAAACCAAGTAAATTATAAATACTAAATAATCTAAAGATTGGAAATCACATTATTACAATTCGTTCATTATAGTCACACTTAGGGGTGTTCATGGTTCAGTTTGGATCGATTTTTCCCTAAAAAGAAACCAAACAAAATAAGTTGGTTTTTCAGATATTTGAACCAAACCAAACCAATTAAGTCGGTTTTTCTCGATTTGGTTTATGTCGGTTTTTCTGTTTTTTCGGTTATTTGTCGGTTTTTTCTTAAATATAAGACATATACTACCAAACACATATTTCGACGGCCACATTTTCAATGTAACACTATCAAATCAGTTGCCCTTTGAGAAATCTATTATTTACCAAGATATATGGATGATAATTGAATCAAATAGTGATGAATAATTTAAGGACTCAATTAAAAATATATTATTTTTAACACGAAATGGATTCTTACACTAAACAAAAGAAAACTACCAATCAAACTAGAATGTAAAGGTAAAGAACTACTATATTAAAAGTACAAACTATTAACATTTACCATAATTTTTTTGAAACTTTGTATAATAATACACATATATATAGGTGTAATAATAAATTTGAAATAGATACTCCTATAGTCGGTTTGGTTCGGGTTTTTTCTGATTAAAACAAAAATCAAATTAAATTTGATCGGTTTTTAAAATTCAAAATCAAAACCAAACCAAACCAAAAAGTATCAATTTTTTTGGTCGGTTTAATTTTGTTCGGTTTTTCGAGTTTTTATGAACACCCCTAGTCACACTATAATTAGTAACAATTAATTTTGATTTTTAGTTAGTATATAACTTTATTAAAAGAAACTAACTACATATGATTCAAATGAATTTTAAGATGTGACCTGTGACCTTGACAAAGCACAATAATGTTATTGTACAGCAATTTCCATTATTAACTCTTTTACCTTTTTTGTCAGGGAGAAGTGATACTACAGTCCTCTCATGTGGATTCACAGTTGGGAAAATGATGATGATTCCTTTTGTGCTAAAAGAATTTTTTTGAAAAGGTTTGTATCTCTCGACTTTGTTTGTTTCTTTTGTTAGTTGCAATTACTATGGATAAAATAAAAATCTCCTAACTGATGACACACGAAGAAGCGGAAGAAAACAGTACCTTTTGGTTATCAAATATATATATGGTCAGGATCAACTACAGCATAATATTCAAAATCGTTAACACTTGACATAGTAAAAATCCTAGAGATACAATAAAATAAAAATAAGTGGAAGAAAATAAAATATAAATCTAAAATCAACCTTTTTTTTAGCAAACAGGAATATATATATATATAAAACTAAGGAACATCTACTATATGATTAACATAAGATGCGTCACGAAAGACGCATTAGTTCCCTAAGCTTGCTAAAAGTTGGCAAGCTTCGTTGCATAACAACTTTTCATAGGTAGTAGTTTCTAGTGAATCACTTTTCACAAAATCTATTACATCAATTGGTGGTTCAACTAAATTTTTTTTACTGGTCTTTTGAGCATTACTTCTTCCCGCTACTCCAAAAACATGGTTATCCATTTCTAAGGCTTTTTTTTGTTAGTTGGTGAGCAATTCTATTCCCCTGCCTGAAAGTGTGCTGGAAAGTAACCCTCTGCTGGTGCATTATGGACCTGCAATCATTAATAATTTTATTAAATAATTTATTACCTACCTGTAATGATTGCAGGTCCTTCTGAGCAGTCTGTCTCTATTTCGAGTGGGAAGAGATTTCACTCATTTGTTGTCCTTAGACCCTCTCGTGGAGCTTTCACTTCTGCTGCTAGTAAGCCATTTGCATGGTTTGTTTTTATAAAACCAACTACCCAACTACCATTTGCGTTTCTGAAAACTCCACCTGAACCACATTTTTTATTATAGCTGTGAAAACTGACATCAAAGTTTAGTTTGAAACAACCCCTAGGCGGTCTGAACCAATTGATTTTTATTGGTAATTTGGGAGGGTGAATAGAGATTTTTTCTGTGAGTAATTTAAATTTTATGGCCTTTGCATGATTTGAGAACCACTGATCTGGTTGGTAGTGTTATTACTGATTGTTATTGTTTCTATTAACTCAAATATGCCAAACGATGAAGAGAAAGTAAGTGTTCCATTTTAGGAAATTATGATTAAGAGGAAAGTTGAGGTCCTTTATTCGGATAAGCCAGTGTTTCCCATTTTGGTTAGTATGATGGTGCCATTGGAACACTAGCTGAGAGTTTAGTGACGGGGTGAATCCAATCCATTTTTGCCACCTCACTTTTGCTCTTATCTATTGTTATATTAAGATTTTAAATTAGCAACCTATTTCTTTTAAAGCTTATTTAACTTATTACTCCATTTTTACTTTTACTTGGCACATTTTAACTTTTTATGCCCTTAAAAATAGGGAGAATGACACAGTTACCCACAAAAATAAAATTATATATCCTTGTCTACCCATTTATTTTTCTACCTATAAACTAATTATATTTCCTACTCATAGTAGTTTTGTGGGGAATTTTTTCTTTATTATCCAATTCTTTTTTTTTCTATGCTTCTTTTATTTTTTTTTCTTTTATTTCTTTTCTCGTTTTTTTTCCTTTTTACCTTTTCTAATTTTATTTAACTTCTTTTTTTTATATTCTTTTTCTCTTTATAATCTAATTTTATTTACTGTTTTCACTATTTTTTATTATTCCTCTTTTATACTATTACTAAAGAAAAATTAAATTGTGTACCAATTAATGTAGTTAATACAGCCAAAAATATTAACTAACATATGATACCGGTATAGTATATAGTTGTACCAACAAGATATATAATTGTACGCAAAGAGTTAAAAAATAAATTCTTATTGAGTTTCAAAATAACCACAAATTCAACAAACCCAATTTATGAGTTTTAAAACTTCAAGGTCCTTCAATGGCAGATTAATATTTTGTAGAAGTGAGAAGTCTTGGAATTCAAGTCATAGAATAAATCAAAACGAAAAAAAGATTTGAATTTTTAATTTGCCCCTCACGCTGGGTAAAAGCTTAAAGCAAATTAAAAGGAAAAATGCAAATAAATTTACATGTAATAAGCATACTATTATGGTATATTGTATACTATTACAGCATATTGTTATAATATATTGTAGATTATTATAGTATACTATAATGATATATTGTATACTATAATAGTATACTAGTATAACTATATACTCCTATAGTATATTGTATACTGTAGCAGTATATTGTTAGGTAATCGTGTTCTTCTTCGATTATTACAATATACCATTGCAGTATATTGTAAAATATAATAGTATATGTTTCAGTATAGCTATATAATCCTACAACATATTTTATATCGTAACGATAAACTATTGGGTAGTTGTGTTCTCCTTCGATAACAAATGAGGGTTCAGAAAGAAAGCCCAAAAGATTAGCAAAAGAAAAGAAAGAAGTAAAAAATGAGGCAGCAGATCTAGTTGCAAGAGAGTCAAGGGCCAAAGCAAGAGCAAGATCTGGGGAAAGAAAAATCAAAAACATGTGGAGCAGAATTGAAACTAGCCAAAGGTCAACTTCTCAGATAATCAGATCTAATTTCTTTTTGAAGAAGGGTATAAGGGAAATTGAAGAACAATTTTGTAAGAAAAAATTACAAGTCAAGAAGTAGCAAACAAGTAAATAATTTAAGGATATGGACTTACTAAAATTAAGACCAGACCTTCTTTAATCTTGGGTTTTCACCCAAATTTCTCTGCTCTATAGACTCATCAACTACCTACTATGGTATCTCTTCTTTCAACACTGAGAATTTGAACGAGGGCACAACTTCAGGTTACGAATTAATGTTTATCTTAAAGATCTGCTAGTTTAAGTCATAAATGTTGTCAGTATAGCTATATACTCGTACAACCTTTTATTGCGGTAGGTGAGTCAGTGCAAATAGAATAAATGAATAATGGACCAGGTAAATAGTTTGGGCCGCATGGGTAGGAGAAGTAAATAATTTGGGCATGGACATTAAAGGGTAAATAATTTAGAATTAATGAGTATAAAGTGAGATTTTTCCTAAAAATAATAAATAAAGTGCATAATTTATCATGATACCCACATTAATTAATACATATTTTATTGAATTTGAGAAAATAATTTAAAATGAGTAATAATATTGCGGGTATAACAGGAAAAAAAACTTGTCTTCTCTTGATATGCGTAAAATGACAAGTAAAAATGAAAATCTATTTTTAATATACATGCCAAGTAAAAATGAACGGAGAAAGTAAAAAAAAAAAGATAAAAAAAAAATGTGACTTCCTTTTATTTATTTTACGGTAATTGATGATGTTATTTTCCTGAACTCCCATCAGTTCATACTATAGATATTATTTTTTTCTTTGTATGTATTTGTAAATATCCCACTGAATCTTTTTCAACATGTATTATGTAATGAAGTGGATATTATTCGAGTAATTCAGTTTTCTTTATGTATAGGGGTAAAACTTAACCTGATGCTCGATTGGGCATCTGAAGCGATAGACCGAAGTCGGCACATCTGTATCTAGGTAGAAATCAAAGTCACAGGTAACACATGTCTCGGTATCAAAGTTCAGGATTCGATCTAATGTCCAGTGTGGTCAACCAAACCGGAATATCATAATATCTGGCTCGAAAGCACAGCCATCATAATCATCAGACTTACCCTCGAGTTTTTCAAGGACGTAACCACTCTTATTCTCAACGGCCTCAAAGATAAGACCTGCTAGCTCAGTCGACAGAGATTCGTGATTCTCACCATTTAGCTAATCATTATGACATAAATCACAGGATTGGCCAAAAAGAGAGCCAATGGTCTACTAAATCAAAATTATTGTTTCTTATAATATATTACCTAAAAAGGTAAATTCTCCCCCAATAAATAAGAGGGGATCGAGTTATTCACGGGAATATTGTAATACACATCAAAAACAATATACTGTTAGTTTTTGTTCCAGCTCATTTTTGCTCTGTCTTTCATAATCTCATTATCAGTGGCTAAAGGGAAATGAATCTCATAAGCCTAAGGTTTGCCCAATTTGTGAAGGTTGTATCTATCTTTCTACAGTTTATTTTAATGTTAATATAATTTCTCGCCCTTGTAACAATTCATACCGCGTATCCTTAGAATCGCGTATAAATTTAGTAGTTATAAGATTTTAAGAGTAAACAGTTTGGCGCACACCGTGGGGCTAAGAATAATAGTAGTTGTTTGGTACAAGCCTACATAACACACTACTTTATACTTGTTCTTTGAATTATCTTTGATTTCAAGCTAAAAATGGCAAACTCTCAATTAACACCCCCACATATCGACAATGAGTTCGGTCATCAAGATGAGAATAACAACATGGCGCCTGATAGCGCAGGGCCACCCGCTAATGTATTCAAAATTCGGGTCGCAGATCCGATTGATGTGAATTCACATATGGCCATCGGCGCAAACCTGCATACCGACCCTAAAAACACGTCCCTGGTGGAGATCAATCGGTAGCTCGAAACACACAAAATGTTGAAGAAGATGGAATCAGCCTACGCATGATTTTCGAAATGCTGCAAGCTCAATAGGTGGTGATAGCTCAGTTTCAGAGCCAGAGCCAGAATTCGAGCAGAAACAAACCTAATCCACCTCGAGAAATTACTGACAGAACAGAACCGGCCATAGTAAGGTCGACTGAACAGGAGTCAAGTACCAACCCTGAAATAATAAAAATGCTCGAGAATCTGATGGAATAGGTGCATTCAACGGAAAAGAAGATCGAAGCAAACAACGAAAAGGTCGAAACTTAAAACTCTAGGGTAGATCAAATCCCGGGAGCATCCCTGGTATTGAAGGGACTGAATGCTAAGAAGTTCATGCAAAAACCTTTTTCCTCCGAGTGCAGACCCAAAATCGATCCCCAAAAAGTTTCATATGCCCAAAATACTTAAGTATAAAGGAACGATCGATCCAAACGAGCATGTGACCTCTTATACATGTGCCATCAAAGGGAACAATTTGGAAGGCAACGAGATCGAGTCCGTTCTATTGAAAAACTTTGGGGAGACCCTGTTAAAGGGAGCCATGATATGGTATTATAACTTACTTCTTAATTCTATTGACTTGTTTGCTATGCTTGTAGACTCTTTTGTAAAAGCACATGCAGGTGGCATCAAGGTCGAAATCAGGAAATTCGACCTTCTCAAAGTTAAATAGAAGGATAATGAGACGCTCAGGAATTCATGTCCCGTTTTCAAATGGAATGAATGGACCTACTGCCAGTCACTGATGATTTGGTTGTTGAGGCTTATACTCAGGGACTCAAAATTCAAAGCTCTATTGTTTCACGATAATTGAAGCAAAATGTAATAGAATACCTTGCCACTACATGGGTCGATGCACACAATCGGTATCAATTGAAAATTAGAGTCCAATATGGTCAACTCGAGGCCCCTTGAGAGTCTGTTTATCCCACCAGGACCCTCGAAAGAATCAAGAGGGACACCAATCGCGAGCCAGGATCAAAAGGGATCGATATCAGCCAATTAATGAAGAACGGACGAGCAACAAATCCGGTTGGAACCATGTAAGAAATAAAAGGAGAAATGATCAAGGGCAAAACAGTCGAGGGCTCGTAACCAAAAATAGTTTCGACAGGTACATCGGGCCTAAAAATCACAGAGGCTATCTAAGTACAACTTTAGTATCGATGCAGCTGCCATCGTATCGGCTATCAGGCAAATAAGGGATGCCAAATGGCCTCGGCCTCTACAATCTGATCCAGCTCAAAGGGATCCCCGCTTGGTGTGCAAATACCATGGAACTCACGGTCATAGAATGGAAGATTGTCAATAATTGAGAGAAGAAATAGACCGACTATTCAATGATGGGCATCTTTTAGAATTCTTGAGCGACCAAGACAAAAATCACTTCAGAAATGGATTCTAACAGTCAAACAGAATAAGAGGATACTGATCATGCCCAACTTTAGTCCTAAAAAGGATAAGTGGTCGCTACAAATATAATTCGGTCTAAAAGTCCGGAGTCGCATCCCTCAGAGAACTAAGGCTTAGCGGTATCTGTTTAATATCACTAAGAAGACAAGATTGAACAATTTTCTAAATTATAAAGATTGAGAATTATATTTCTAACTAATTAACTAGCAAATACTACAAAGCGGTAAAATTATCAACTAACGAGACAAAGGGTTGGAGACTAAATTAAGGAGGTCTAGAGTTATGATTTTTTCAATTGTCGGAATCCTTACAACTATGTTCCCTATAATTTTGCCGATGTATTCTCTACTGATCGTGAGCACTTTAGGTGTCATAATTCTCTCTCGAGCAACTACAACAATTTACTAGACATATTCTCTCGAACTACGCTAGTTGGCTTCATCTAACCACTCACTATGACCACGTCAAGGCTTTGTTATTTCTAAACCTACCTTTAAACTCAATGTATTGATTTCTCACATACGTTAGGAGTAACGTTGTTCAACAACTACCTAAATATGTACTCTCTCTCAAGCAGTACGCACTAAATAGGCACAGTCAATTGATGGTCATTCAATCAACAGCAACAAACACGTAGTTGAACAAGTAGAGAAATCTAATGGCCCAATTATATAAAAACATAACAAGAATTTATCCCACAAAAGGTTCCATCAAAACCCTAGAAAACGAATTAGCTATTCATAATAGTATGTAAAACTACAATACTAAAAGTTATAACCAACAATAAAAGATAGGAAGAGGAAGGAAAAACTTGTAGAAGAATCCCCCGCCTTGCTCCTATTGTGTTCTTGCCTCCTTAGGTCGAATCTCTGTCAAAAATTCGTCTCCTCCGCCTCCTTAGGTCTAAATTATGTCAAAAGTATGTACAACATCTAAAATACCATTTTTCCATGTATATATACCAAGTAGGGTCGGGCTCAAATAATTATACCTTCTCCTACATGAAAAAGGACAATATTTCACGTCTGGTATCCCGCGGTCGCGGTCAACCACGGTATATGGCAGGTATACTGCCTCAGCCCGCCTCAGCTCCGTGGTCAAGGTTTCGACCGCATTTTTCACCCTGTTCTGTTTGGAATTTGGAAAAATATAAAACATAAAATTGTAGTCCTTTGAATTATCTTTCCAACCATATATTGTGGAGCCCAAATAAAGTTTTGAAAAAAAAGTTATATATATTTACTAGACAGTGCGCAATATGCCTATCGATTCTTCGTTTTGTTGCTCTATCATCTTTTGATCCCCGAATACGATCCCAGATTAATTACTTGGGATTTTACTCAGACTTTAAAGCTACAAATTATTTGAATTCATTCCATAACATCTATATAACTCAAAATCACTCATACAAGGCATAAAACACACCGTTAGTGCAAAACACCAGCGATTAAAGCGCAAACTCAACTAAAGTGCAGTAAATTAGAGTGTAATAATAGACTAAATACGTAATTATAGACTATGATCAACACCCCACACTTAAACCATTTCTCTTCCTCGAGCAATCAAACTACACTTTTTTATAGACATGACCTTTTTAAACAATTCTCCTAACTCATCACACCAAGAATATTTAAAATAGACCAAGCACAAAAGCGTAACATCTCCACCTCAAGATTTGACTCACAAGTACCATACATCGTTCACGACTCACCCACTTACTCTAACATAGAAGTCACTAACATTACCTTTCCTTCATGAATCAAGTGCCCTCACACAATAAAGAGAGTAGTTTCACACAATAAAATTTAAGAACACTTAGGAACTCAAGATAGAAAGAATTCACTCACTCTCAAAAATAACATTCATATGCCACAAAAGACGCACCATAAGCTTGACCGTAGTGTATTACTCCACTAATCGGGCTCATTCAATCTAGGATCAATTAGGACTTTATTTGGTTGTAATGTAGGCTACGGGAGGGGTAGGATACATTTAGATATAAGAGTGACTACACCTCCCTAAGCACTTTATTACATATACTTTAACATTCAAACCCCATACTTATGTCAAATCAAAACTCCACTTTCACATCCCTGTATATTACCCCATTCTTCTTTAAGCACACTTACATCAAAGGCAACCAGTTATCAAGGAATCTCTTTTTTTTCACAACAATCGAACTATTTTTTTTTCAATTCAAGTGGCTCTTACTTTTTCCAAAACAGTGCACCTTTCTCCTGTTTTCATTAGTTCCACTCAAAAGCCAAACCAACCACCCCACACTTTATCTTTTGCAAAAATCATCACAATTCACGTGCTCATGAGAGGTTAGAAGGTTCAAATAGATGGTTAATTCAAACAAATGTGTAAGTCTTGTAATGTGGTTGCCAAAGAAATAGGATTACAGGCTCAAAGGGGTTAATTACGATACATAACAATTAGGTGGGTAAAATATACACAGCTGGCTCAACAAGAAAATGCCTATATTACTTTCAAGATTGAACAACACTACTATTTCGCTTTGCAAATACACAGGGCAAGTTCTAGGCATCAAATTCACTGCACTGAATAACGCAAAACCTTACACACACATGGCACATAACTCACTCAGGATTGGATTCATAGACACTCTAGTCAAAGCAGTTAAGCAAAGTGAAGATAATACAATTTAAGGTACTTCTATAAGAGTAAAAAATCGAGCCTAAGCGTCACAACAAAAGTTCTCACTATTCTCAAGGCATAACCAAGTCAAGGGATATTGTTTCAATTCAAATAACAACACAATGGATCTTACTCCAAAAAAAACTAACTACACCCGGTTCAAATAAAACCCTTGGAAAAGAATCATGGTTTAAAGAAAAACCATGGGGTAATTGTTACACTACCTAACAAAATAAAATCTTTTTTGTTTTTTTCTTTAGACTTAAATCCCTCAAGAAAATTTTCTAATGGATCCATCGTCGGGAAAAGTCCAATCTTTTCTATTTAAAAACAATTATTCAATTAAACAAACACAACTAAAATAGTATAGAAAGTCGTCACCCAGACAATCTCCTCACCCCACACTTAAAATTGTGCATTGTCCCCAATGCACACCATAACTAATAAAAGGGTAAAAGAGACTCCCTGGTAGGCCAAAGGCCGAAGCACTAATAGCTCATGGGGTGCTCAGACTTCTCCCAAGCTTGGTCCTTCGTGCGGGTACCTCACACTTAGTTCCAACCATGTGGTTTGATATTGCATCCTTCCAATCGCTTTGCTTTCCATGCTCCTAGAAAATAAAAAATCGATACTAAATAATATAATAATAAAAAAACTAAATTAAAAAAAATAAAGCTGGGTTGCCTCCCAACAAGCGCTTGATTTAACATCGCGACATGACGTGAATCACTTTTTGCCTCCACCTCGAGCTTATAAATTGAACCCCAAGTTTTGATTCAAGCTTATGATTATGGCCATGGGGCGGTGGAACAAATCTAATTGGACCAAGGAAATAATGTAGTATTTTGCACTCCTTAGCCTTTGTATGAGATATGTAATCCTGACTTTCTGGCAAGAAGAATTCCAGAATATATGCACCTTGTTCCTCATTTCTTGACTCTTCAATTGGTTCAGATGACTCTATTTCCATATCATCATCCAAACATAATGTGGAAAAATGCTTGGAGTTTGGACCAATGCGCTCACACACATGAACTTCAGGATTTTCAACATCCTCAACATCAATGATACTAGAGTCAACAAAATTTATATCCTCACAGTCCTTAGCTAGCTCTAGTCTCACTTCTTCAACATTGACATCCTCAAATTTTAGTTGGCTAGGTTGTTGATGTTCTACTCTGACCTCCCCAATTAACACCTCAAATTCATGCTCTTCTTGGCTGCTATCCTCAATATTGGCTTGTTGAGCATTAAAAGCTTCAACCACTTGACTCAATTGAGCCTCCAACTTGAGAATAGTTGCCTTTTGCCTTTCTATGTGCAATTGTTTCTCATTGTTTTGTTCCATAAGGCACTTTAGCATATCCTTGATCTCATTCAGGTCTGTATTCCCAGGTTCTTTGTTCCCATTAACTTTACAAGAAAAGGTAGAACCATTATAGTAAGGGGTTGAGGAAAAATTAAAAAAATAAGCACAACCATGAAGGTGACCATTTTTACCACCACACACATCACACACATTCCACCAATAAGATTGAGTTGGTGCACATAACTCGCTCTTAGGAACGTTTTGAAAATTTTGCCACGGGTGGTTTCCTTCACAATATGTATGGAGATCAATAGTAGAATTATCTACACCTAAATTCTCATAATTCCAAGGTGTCATGTTTCTCAAATCAACAGTTATAAAAAAACAAAACAAAAAAAAAACAAAACAAAATAAAAGTTCAAACTTGAACCCTAGCAATATATACAGCTACAACTACACCGTTAGTTCCCCGGCAACGGCGCCAAAATTTGATCACGCCCAACTCTAGTCCTAAAAAGGATAAGCGGTCG
>MU730644.1:61223-71505 GCA_026770625.1 Nicotiana glauca
AAACAATAAGTGTAACGACCCGATCGGTCGTTTTGAGTACTAGCGCTCCGTTCAGCAGTCTGAGGCCATGAACAACTTCATTTCCGGTATAATGACTTGTACGCGTGGTCGGAATTGAATTTCGGGAAGTCTAGAGTTGATTAGGAAAGAGAATTCTTATTTCGGAAGCTTAAAGTTGAAAGAATGAACTAGGATTGGAATTTTGAGTAAACGACATTGGAATCAGGATCTGAAGGTTCCAGCAGGTTTGTATGACGATTTCAGACTTGGGCGTATGCCCGGATTGGGTTTTGGATAACCCGAGAGCGTTTTGGCGCTTATTGTGGAAGTTAGCATTTTGGAAGAAATTTCTTAAGTTTGGCTTGAAGTGAATTTCAGTGTTATTGATGCTCGTTTGGGATTCCGAGTCTGAGAATAGCTCCGTATGGTGATTCTGGAGTTGGGAGCACGACCGGAAGTGAATTCGGAGGTCCGTAGGTCATTTTGGAGCCATTTGGCTAAAGATAGAAATTTGAAGGTTTTTGAGAAGTTTGACCGAGAGTTTGAATTTTTGATATCGGCGTCGAATTCCGATTCTGAAAGTTGGAGTATGTCCTTAATGTCGAATATGACTTGTGTGCAAAATTTGAAGTCAATCGGACGTGATTTGATAGGTTTAAACATCAGAAGTAGAAGTTTGAAATTCTAAAGTTCATAAAGCTTAGATTGGAGGTTGATTCGTGGTTTTAGAATTGTTTGATATGATTTGAGGTCTCGATGAAGTCCGTAATGTGTTTTGGGACTGGTTGGTATGACTGGTTTGGGTCCCTGGGGCCTCGGGTGTATTTCGGGTTGTTTCTCGCTCTTATTTGATGTTTCAACATCGTTTCTTTGGACATAAAGGGTACCATATTAAGCAAATGAGCTCCAAATTAAGTTTTACCATTATATCCGTATCATAATTATGGAGCCATAGCAAAAATAATCATCGAATTTGGACATCTTATGAGGGAGTTATGCTTATTTCCGTGTCAGAAAGAATTGCTAGTTTCTGGTATGACGATTTGTTCTTCGCGAACGCGAGAGAGGTTCTGCCAACGTGAAGAAGGATTTTTGGGTTGACCGGTCAATGCGAAAAATTACCCTTCGCGAATGCGAAGATCTCCCGCGAAGGCGATGAAGGAATATCGCTTGGACAGTGTTTTAAACCGAGAATTTTAGTATTTTGGGCATATCTTGAGTTCTAGAGCTCCGTTTGAGGTGATTTTCACGGCATTGTTCTCATCTCAATAAGGGTATAAATATCTGACCTTTATTTTGATGTTTCTTCTTGATAATTTCTGTTGGTTTCTATTTTTATCCGTGTTTGAATGGTAGAAATTGGGATTTTGAGCCCCAACGTTGAAAAATGGTAAATCCTTAATTTGAGGGTCGATTCATGGACGAAATTGGATGAATTTCTGGATATATACCATTTAAGTTATGGGTAATATTTATTTTCAAAAATTTTCAGAATCCGGGCACGTGGGCCCGAGGGGCATTTTTATCGACTTTTCAAGCGGAGTTGGAATTGATATAAATTAATTTGTTATGAGTGTTTGAGCATATATTAATGGGTTTACATAATTATTGGCTATTTTTGGAGAATTTTGCATCAATTCGAGTCTTCGGAAGAGTGTGGAATGCCGGTTTTGGATCTTCGGAGCGAGGTGAGTGTCCTTTCTAACCTTGTGAGAGGCTACGTACGCACCAGGTGACGAGAATCCGTGCGTACCTACTACTATGCTATTGTCCGGTATTTAGGACCCAAAAGCATGTTATACTTGGATTATTTGCGAACCCATTGATAGCTTGAATTGCTTAAATCACGTTGAATTAGTAAGTGAATTTCTAAAAGGATTAAACTTCATTTGTTAAAAATTGTTAAAGGAGAATTGGTTTTATTTGGATAATTATTCCCCGATAATGTCTTAATTGGCTATTTGAGCACGTGTTTTATGTGTACCTGCGTCGCATGGATGATTCGCGAGCAGGATAATTGTTTATTTTATGTGTACCTGCGTCACATGGATGATTTGCGAGCAGGGTAATTGTTTATTTTATGTTGACTGCATCGCATGGATAGATTCACGAGCGGGGTAATAGATGCATCTATGGTTCAGGCCGTTCGACCCTCGGTAGTGCACAATTTACATTTTTTTTGGATCGGGCCATCACCTCGGTGTGATTTGCGCATGTTATTTGTCGCTTGAGAATTTTAAACGTGAAAATTTGTCCTTCGTGGCTTGATATAAATTGATAAGATAATAAAGAGTAAACATTGAAAATCCTTGATTATTTGTTGAAGGTGTTTACCTATTTTCCGGCTTCGTGAATTAGAACTACTTTATAAATCCATGATTTTCCTCACATCTTTAGAATATTGTTAATTGACCTCTCGTAAGTGTCGAAGTTGACCATATCGTCTCTACTTCTTTGAGATTAGGCGGGATATTCATTGAGTACACGTTGTTACGTCCTCATACTATACTTCTGTGCATTTTGTTGCACAGGTATATGTACCTCTAGTAGCCTACTGGGCGTAGCAGCGCGAATGATTCTGAGACTAGGTGAGTTGGATTATTCGAGGCGACCCGCAGCTAGTATAGTCCCTTTCAGTATATTGTATTTATTTCTTGTCCACTGTATTTCAGATGAATGTTGTATTTTATGTCCTTATCTGTAGATGCTCATGCACTTGTGACACCGGGTTAATATTTAATGTATAAGAAAATTAATTTCCGCAAATGCTAAAACTGGAATTTAATTATGCATTCTTGGTTGGCTTGCCTAATAGCGGTGTCCGGCACCACCACGACCCTTAGTGGATTTTGGGTCGTTACAACATGGTATCAGAGTACTAGGTTCCTAGGGTCTCACGAGTCATGAGCAAGTCTAGTAGAGTCTCGCGGATCGGTACAGAGACGTCTGTACTTATCCTCGGGAGGCTGCAGGACTGTTAGGAGTAATTCTCTTCTTGATTCCTTATCGTACGATTTGATTAATGTGAGGCTTGCGCCTTTGTCTCCTTCCTACTCAATCTTATGCGACGCGAAGCGGTTGTTATAAATCAAGAGTTGTAGAATTTTAATAGCACTACGAATGTAGTGCGGGTGTTTCTCCCTGTGGGGTTATTTGAGCTATTATCGTCGCCTTGTGGAAGGATATTTTGTTGTTTCGGCTCAGCAGCGGTACTTTTGAGAGCTCTGAGGTTAGGCACAAGTTGCCATGATGCTTATGAACGAATATTGCACAGTAGTGATATGATGGTAGGATGATTGCCTACGTGTCGGGGCAGTGAATGACTTGAAGGGAGTTTTACTCAGTGCATAATCAAGAGATTCAGTATTTTATTCCCGGGAGGGGAAAGACAATCAAACTAAGGATGGTCAGATGTGGGTTGGTAGAAGTAATGAGACTTGGTATTTGCAAGCATTGTAGAGTTTTCTTCTATGATGGGATGTCGTTGTCCTAATTGAACGTGCTGAGTTTGTCGGTGTTATGACCTTCTACAATTCGCCTTTGGGGCAAGATATTGTGAGATAGAATGGGAGACACAATTGTCAGATATCGCAGGATGCGATAGTTCAGGATTGAATCAGTATTTCTAATGTTGACGGTTCGATAAAGATGACCTTCGGAAAGGTTTAAGTTAGCAGCAATTGTGGGTTCAGGTGCCACGAAGATAGATTTTGTTTAAGACAGCAAGTGAGGAATAAAGTATGAGGAAGGACATGTGGGAAGTGTCAGGCGGTGGCTAAAGTTTTCGAAAGGCCGAGTATAAGAGGCCAAAGGCCGAGTATAAGAGGCCAAAGGCCGAGTAATCGATTAAGGTTATGAGTTCCGCCAAAGTGGGAGAGCGATGGAGTCACATATGTGCTTTGTAGTGGGATGACCACCTACCTTAAGGAGAGTTTGGAATGATTTGGGATTTTAGTGGCTGGCGATTGAAGCCTACGGAGTCAATTAGAAGTATGGGTTATCATGCGGCATGAGATTTGATATAATGGGACGGAGCTTCTTGAACGAAGAAGGATACCACATAACTTTGAATTGGAAGAATATTGCCGCACATTTAATTGATGTCCACGAGGGGTGAATGGACTTGTGCAGCTGTAGAGTGAGCTCAGACTCAGGATGGGTTATTGATGTCGTAGTGATTGTACCCCGTGCAACAGCGTTGGAAGATGCCGGGGAGTGAATTCTACAGGTGGGTTATTCCTGTGAGCAGGTTAGCGGTCGCGTGGTTGGCGAGGCTTCTACGAATAATTCTATTGGTTATACAGCGAAGGGGTCAGTTGTGCAAATGTTGCTAGTGATTCAAGGTATAAAAATTAGGTTTCTACAATAAGATATCGAGAATTTTGGTGATTGATTACGTAAGGCTATGTCAATAAGAGATAGGGAATTCCGATGAGTTCCAGATTGTGAACAATGGCTTCATGCTAAGAGGGAGAGTCTCACCACTTATGATTAGGTTGCATGGTTAGCTACTTGTGAGGTTTCTGGGTATTAGCATATCGATGGGATATTTAAGCTACGGGAACAAACTATAAGTGGTAATTTGAGCAAAGGAATTATTAAAAGTGGGTTATCGTTGGCCTTATTGGTCCATGTTCAAACCTGGGGAAGGATTCAGGATTGTGCTTTATAGAGATGCGGGTTCCCAGGGAAGTGATTCTGCCAGGTGCTTCACCAATGGGGCATCCATATGCTAGAAGATTTATAGAATTAATTATATTCGGGGCCAAGTCAGAGCGGGTGGCACTCAACACCGGTCCTAGGGAAATTCAAAAGATAAAGTGGGGTACCTTATGATTTCGAGCCTGTAAGTACAATTAAGAATCAAGCTTTGTAGCAACTTATGAGAAGGTGCCCAGAATGTACTATGATATTTTAACTTGCGGTGTATCATTTGAGAGATATGAAATGGTTCGTGGGATTTGAGGCAGCATGGTCTCGTGGTTCAAGGTCACTCAGGATAAGTGCAGATGGAGTAGGTTATGTGTTGTATGGAGGTGGTATTATCTCCAAGGCAATCAAGTATAAATTGGAAGAAGGTAGATTGATTAGCCATAGTTAAATTGGCAGATTGGTGTCAGTGATCAGTTCCTTCAGCGTGATCAAGTAGTGAAAGTGATTTGTGACGGTACGTGTGAGGCTTGTCGGCCGCCGTAATTGATATTATTCAGAAGTATTCTTCTGTTATGGCCTGTTGTGTGTAAGTAGATCCCGGAAGGGTTATGGTGTCTTGGACCACTACTCAGAGATTTGCATATTCTACGGTCATGAGAATTCGCCTGTGTGTTACTATGTTCCTCCTGAAGTGAGTTCAGTGAAAAGCTTTTATGTGACGAAGTGTTAACCTATTAGTGGTTCTGGAGTTATGATAAAGATTCGTGTTCTATCGTATATTGGCATGTCGGGTACAATGAGTAGTATGGAATTTGAAGTGAGAATCAAGGTCGCAGTTTGGTGTGGACAAGGATGTCACAAGCTCGGATGAGCAGGAGAGGAGTTTCGATGTTTAAAGTAAGTTGGTATTGTCTTCAGCGTCACCTGAGATCGGCGTTCTGTAAGAAGGTCTTGTATCATGGTTAATGATTCTTGATCGCTTTTCAGCATTGGTGCGGCCGGTGGTTGGGATGTACGGACCTGTTATGTGTTTTGAAAGGTTGTGGGAGCGCGTCCCACAGGAAGATTTTATAATGTGACATGTGGTCACTTGATTGATTAAAGATTTAGTATGGAGATTTGTGATGAAAACGATAAATTGAGAATATATGCCTGGAGGGCACTCAGTTACTGAATTGTGGACTATGGATGAGTACTCCGATTATGACGGGTGTTCTTGTGTGTTATGAGAAGAGGAAATTAGTATGGACCTTCGAAAGGTTATTGGCTTAGTTTGATATGATCAGGATCGACTTAAGGTTGGTGGATGGATCTAAATGTGGATATGGGCTCTATGTCAGGCCAATTATGTTCATTTCAGCAAAGCGCTCCTTATGGAAGAATGGTCGAGGTGTTATGTGGTCGTTAGCAATTTTATGTAATGATGTATTGCATCGTGCGAGTTGTGAGATGGCTTGGTGAATTGCTTGTGTGATGAGGATCCGTGTAGAAATGATGTTATATGAGCAAAATGGCTCTTGAGATTCATATTGTATATCGCACCTCAGTTGTGCTTGAATTTTATAGCCTATGCGCTATCTGCTCCCTTAAGGATGGTATTATGCACCTAGCATGCTTATGACCGAAATTTGGTATTTTATTGTAATGAGCAAATTTAGCTCGACGTGCATCTCTTTATGTGAGATCTATGTGTGGATCGGGTGGCACACCGCCATGGGTATGTTATTTGGTTTGGGTTGTGTGTCGCAACAGTATGATGCTGAGTACAGTTCCCTATATCTGCCTTTATGTGTTTTGTTTCCTATTTATTTTGGAGGAAAGCTCGTATTAGCTATGAACCCGTGTCACATGTATGATTCGCGAGCGGGGTGTCTGTTTAGTATGTTGCCCGCGTCGCTGGTATGATTCGCGAGCGGGGTAATTGGATCTCCTTTTCATAGTTCATTTTTTTTTCTTCCATGTATCGAGTTCGAATCTGTAGCCTATTGGCAAATTGTGGCATCAATTGAGACTTTTGATCATGTCCGGGGTGTCATATTGTTTGAGTAGTTCGTACTGGGTGAGACGAGATTATTGGTTTTAAGATCCGTGCAATCCGAGTATATGAAGTACATTAAGGAGCTAAGGCCATTATTTGGCCCAGAACGCAGTGATGGTTCTTGACAGGAGTATAGACCCAATGAATTGTTGATTCGGCAGTTGGTTATGAATTTCTGCATATCTCTCCCGTCGTGGCGGTATTGTAAGAGTTGGAGTAAGACCTATGTCTGTCATGGGGTGCAATAGGAGCATCAGATTAGTAGGATTTAGACTAAGTTGATCAAAAAATGTTATTGGGGTCCGGTGAGTAAAATGATGCAAGGCGTGAATTCAGCTAAGGTATGCAGTCATGTTTGGGTACAGTGTGTAATAATTGATATGGTGATCATATGTTGGAAACAGGTCGGGCATAGAATTCCGGATGTTGGAATTGGGCTCTAAGGCTTATTTGGTTGAATAAAAGGGAATATCTTCGGAATTAATCGAGCTAATATGCTCAACTGAGTTGTGGTAGCACGGGAAGGTACATGATAAGTTAGACAGCGATTTCAGACCACTCCAGTGAAGTTCTCAGCACGTTCGAGGATGAACGTATGTTTAAGTAGGAGAGAATGTAACGACCCGACCGGTCATTTTGAGTACTAGCGCTCTGTTCAGCAGTCTGAGGCCATGAACAGCTTCATTTCAGGTATTATGACTTGTACGCATGGTCGGAATAGAATTTCGGGAAGTCCAGAGTTGATTTGGAAAGAGAATTCTTATTTCCGGAGCTTAAAGTTGAAAGAATGAACTAGGATTAGAATTTTAAGTAAACGACCTCGGAATCGGGATCTGAAGGTTCCAGCAGGTTTGTATGATGATTTTGGACTTGGGCATATGCCCGGATTGGGTTTTGGATAACCCGAGAGCGTTTTGGCGCTTATTGTGGAAGTTAGCATTTTGGAAAAAATTTCTTAAGTTTGGCTTGAAGTGTATTTCAGTGTTATCAATGTCCTTTTGGGATTCCGAGTCTGGTAATAGCTCCGTATGGTGATTCTGGAGTTGGGGGGGTGATCGGAAGTGAATTCGGAGGTCCGTAGGTCATTTTGGAGCCATTTGGCTGAAGATAGAAATTTGAAGGTTTTTGAGAAGTTTGACCGAGAGTTTGACTTTTTTATATCGGGGTCGAATTCCGATTCCGAAAGTTGGAGTAAGTCCGTAATGTCGAATATGACTTGTGTGCAAAATTTGAAGTCAATCGGACGTGATATGATAGGTTTAAACATCGGAAGTAGAAGTTTGAAATTCTAAAGTTCATAAAGCTTAGATTGGAGGTCAATTTGTGGTTTTAGCGTTGTTTGATATGATTTGAGGCCTCGAGCAAGTCCGTAATGTGTTTTGGGACCGGTTGGTATGATTGGTTCGGGTCCCGGGGGCCTCGGGTGTGTTTCGGGTTGTATCTCGCTCTTATTTGATGTTTCAACATCGTTTCATTGGACATAAAGGGAACCATATTAAGCAAATGAGCTCCAAATTAAGTTTTTATTATACCGTTAGATCCGTATCATAATTACGGAGCCATAGCAAAAAATATCGTCGAATTTGGACATCGTATGAGGGAGTTATGCTCATTTCCGTGTCGGAAAGAATTGTTGGTTTCTGGTATGAAGATTTGTTCTTCGCAAACGCAAGAGAGGTTCCGCCAATGCGAAGAAGGATTTTTGGGTTGACCGGTCAATGCGAAAAATTACCTTTCGCGAACGCGAAGTCTCCCGCGAAGGCGATGAAGGAATATCGCCTAGACAAACCGAGAATTTTAGTATTTTGGGCATATCTTGAGTTCTCGAGCTCCGTTTGAGGTAATTTTGCGGCGTTGTTCTAGTCTAAACAAGGGGTTAAATATATGACCTTTATTGTGATGTTTATTCTTGATAATTTCTATTGGTTTCTATTTTTATCCGTGTTTGGATGGTAGAAATTGGGATTTTGAGCCCCAAAGTTGAAAAATGGTAAATCCTTGATTTGAGGGTCGATTCATGGACGAAATTGGATGAATTTCTGGATATAGGCCATTTGAGTTATGGGTAATATTTATTTTCAATAATTTTCAGAATCCGGGCACGTGGGCCCGAGGGGCATTTTTATCGACTTTTCGAGCGGAGTTGGGAATTGATATAAATTGAATTCTTATGAGTGTTTGAGCATATATTAATGGTTTTACATAATTATTGGCTAGTTTAGATTCCTTGTGCATCAATTCGAGTCTTCGGAAGGGCGTGGAATGCTGGTTTTGGATATTCAGAACGAGGTAAGTCTCCTTTCTAACCTTGTGAGAGGGAATTGTCCCCATAGGTAAAATAATTGATTATGTGCTCCTATTTGTGGGGGCTACGTACGCACGAGGTGACGAGAGTCCATGCATAGCTACTATTTACTATTGTCCGGGTAGTTAGGACCCAAAATCATGTTATACTTGGATTATTTATGAACCCATTGATAGCTTGAATTGCTTAAATCACGTTGAATTAGTATGTGAATTTTTAAAAGGATTAAACTTCATTTGTTAAAAATTGTTAAAGGAGAATTGGTTTTATTTGGATAATTATTCCCCGATAAATTATTAATTGGCTATTTGAGCATGTGTTTTATGTGCACCTGCATCGCTTGGATGACTCGCGAGTAGGGTGATTGTTTATTTTATGTGTACCTGCGTCGCATGGATGATTCGCGAGCAGGGTAATTATTTATTTTATGTTGACCGCGTCGCATGGATAGATTCGCGAGCGGGGTAATAGATGCATCTATGGTTCGGGCCGTTCGATCCTCGGTAGTGCATAGTTTATATTTCTGTTGGATCGGGTCGTCGCCTCGGTGTGATTTGTCGCTTGAGAATTTTAAACGTGAAAATTTTCCCTTCGTGGCTTGATATAAATTGATAAGATAATAAATAGTAAACCTTGAAAATCCTTGATTATTTTTTGAAGGTGTTTACCTATTTTCCGGCTTCGTGAATTAGAACTACTATATAAATCCATGATTTTCCTCACATCTTTAGAATATTGTTAATTGACCTCTAGTAAGTGTCGAAGTCGACCATCTCGTCTCTACTTCTTCGAGATTAGGAGGGATACTCATTGAGTACACGTTGTTACATACTCATACTACACTTCTGTGCATTTTGTTGCATAGGTATATGTACCTCTAGCAGCCTACTGGGCGTAGCACTGCGGATAATTCTGCGACTAGGAGAGTTGCATTATTCGAGGCGACCTGCAGCTAGTATAGTCCCTTTCAGTATATTGTATTTATTTTTTGTCCACTTTATTTCGAACGGATGTTGTATTTTATGTCCTTATCTGCAGATGCTCATGCACTTGTGACACCGGGTTCTGGGAGGATTTTTGGATTATTCAGTATTAAGTCTTTTATCGACTTTATGTTCATTTTTGTAAAATTTTTATTATCTAATATTTAATGTATAAGAAAAATAATTTCCGCAAATACTAAAACTAGAATTTAATTATACATTTTTAGTTGGCTTGCCTGACAGCGGTGTCCGGCGCTACCACGACCCTTAGTGGATTTTGGGTCGTGACAGCAAGAATAAACA